>KK500182.1:126498-158118 GCA_000688715.1 Glossina pallidipes | reverse complement strand
TCCTCGGATGATTTTGAAATCTCAAATCTGTTTGCGGAGTACTTCCGACGAAACTTTTCGTCTGCTAGTTTTGACTCATCAGCAAATTACCCATATCCTATAACTAGCTTGGTTTCAATACCCAATTTGGTTATTTCTGATAACGACGTTTTTAAAGGGTTGACTTCTCTGAAATACAGTTATGCGCCTGGACCTGATGGAATTTCATCATATGTACTTAAGCCTTGCGCTATTGAGCTTTGTGGTGTTATCTCAAGGATTTTTAATTTGTCCCTGAATTTAGGTGTTTTCCCTTCGTGTTGGAGGAGTAGTTATCTTATTCCCATTCACAAAAGTGGGAGTAGACAACTCGTGGAGAACTATAAAGGCATTGCCAAGCTAAACTATTTGAGAGAATTTTGACTCAGCATTTGGCCTTTGCCATCAAATCGTATACATCTCCAATTTAACATGGCTTCCGAAAAGGAAGATCTACGGTCACTAATCTGTTAGAGTTTACTTGTCAGGTTTTCAAGGCTTTTTCCAAGGGTTCTTGCACTGACGTCATATACACCGATTTTAGCAAAGCGTTTGATTTGGTTAACCACAAATCTTTAAACTTCAAGCCGCTGGCTTCCCTTCCCATTTAGTGAAATAGATAAGCCCTTATCTGCATAATAGGTCATTCAGGGTTTTGTTTAACTTCACCACTTCATATGAATTCCACGTTTCGTCAGGAGTACCTCAAGGTAGCCACTTAGGACCCATTTTATTTAATCTATACATTAATGACTTGCCTTCGGCGATTAAATCTAGCCAGATCTTAATGTATGCTGATGATGTGAAACTGTTTTCTTCTTTTTCCTTAGAATCGCAATCACATCCGCTTCAAACTGACCTAAATAAATTGGTGGCATGGTACCGTCAAATTATATGGCACTAAACCTAAATAAATGTAAGAAGCTTTCTTTCTCTAGAAGGAAGTCATTCATAACCCATTATTTTATAGATTCGTACAAGTTGGAGGACGTTGAGTCGTTCACAGACCTAGGCGTCCTCTTTGACCGTAGGTTACGTTTTAATTTGCACGTTGAGTTCTCGTTAAGCCAAGCTAGGTCCGCTCTTGGTTTCATTAAGAGGTGGTCCAAAGAGCTAGATGATCCGTATATTACCAAAAGGCTGTATACGTGTTTGGTTAGGCCTATACTTGAGTATGCTTCTATTCTGTGGTCTCCTTCATATAGGTGCTATGTAGAATCAATTGAATATATTCAAAAGCAATTCTTGTTGTTTGCGCTTAGGAATTTGGGTTGGGATCCGTCTGCTTCTCTTCTCCCCTATGAAAATAGGTTTCTTCTTTTGTCCTTACCGTCTCTTGAAAAACGTAGGTTTGTTCTTGGCGTTTGCTTCGCAATCAAATTAATAAACGGCGCTATTGACTCGCCGTCATTACTTGGTGAAATAAGTTTTAATGTTCCTAACCGCCTCTCTAGGCACTTTACCTTGGTTAAGGTTAGTCATTGTAAATATAATTATGAGCTGTTTAACCCGCTCAGAGTTGTTTGCAAGAACCTAAATAACGTCTATCACCTTTTTTCATTATCGGACACTTTAAAGTCCATTAAAGCAACATTGCTTAATACACGAGATTTGCCAATGTCGTACTTAAACTAGCTCTTAATCCTAAAAAGTCACTATGATTCGAAAAATAATTGTTGTTAACTATTATCGGTTGCCAAGCTTATGCATGTTTGCGATGGCTTAGGGGTTCATTTGCAACTAGGTTCTGTAGCGGTTGTGGGTGTGGCTCTGTGCTAATTGTGTATATGCTTTTTTTCTTTTTTTTTCCCTTTTATTTGTTTTATTGTACTTACTTACAAAATGTACTTTTTTTTTTTTAATAATAATTAATTTAAGATTCACTTTAAGTGTCATTTGAACTCGACTGTTGTTTGTTTTAGTTGAGTTTCTTTATAAGTGGAATAAATAAATAAATAAATAAAATAAATAAAAATAAATAAATAAATTTGTGAAGAGCAGCGACAAACCCGACCGACGGAAACCCCCTACACACATGTATGCGGCCGTTACAAGGTATAGAAAGAAGCAGAAAAACGCATAAATCTTTCGGTTATAGTAAGCATATATATGTATATATACATATGTCCTTTAGACAACGGTAGTGCATCAACCAATAATATATTACCAAAAATATCTCTTAGCAATAAGTTTTCATTTACGCTTTACGCTTGGATGTAAAAAACTGTGTATCTTTTCAAAAATGCTCTTGCGTAAGTTACACAGTACAAAAGGTTAAGTAGGGGTATAACGATATTTGTGTTTGCCCCAAACTAGCTCAGCAACCATTGACAAAAAGAAAAAATACAAATTAGTTTTAGTTAAATAAATGTGTTAATATATTAGTGTTGATGTATCACATGTTCGTCCGTCAGTTTGTTACCTACTTCGTTGGTTTGTAAGTCAGCGATCGTTTTCTGTTCATCCACTGTTCCATCCTCGTTAGACCGTTTGTTTACTTGTCCATCCATTTTGTCGATATCGATTCTCCTATTATGCACCTATTCTTGATTTTCACATCACACACTCTATCTTGCTAAACATTGCTATAACAAAACCGTTCCATTTATTTCTCTAACAGCATCTCATTTATAAATTATATATTTTTTCACAAAGTAAAAAAAAAATATAATAGTATGTATGTATGGACACAAAGGAAATATCACTTATATCAATGGATCAATTATACGTAGAATTAAAACCTTTTGTCACCTCTTTCAACATAACTTTCAGCATATTTTTCTTTCAACATCAATTGTAATGTAGTTTTTGACGTATATATATTTTTCGTTACATAACACTAGTTTGTAAGTAAGTTTTAGTGGCCTAGGTTAAATTAAAAAACAAAAGGAGTTGAACTGCATTTTCTCTTATTAGTCCTACTTTGTAGATGTAGACTAAGCTCTAGCTCATAAGGAAGTTTTGACGTGTTGATTAGGTTAACTTTAAGTTAAAAAAAGATAGATTTAATTGTATTTTCTTTTACAGTAGATTTCTAACGTTGATTTTTCATATATTTCACAAGTTCGTATTTTTCTTCTTCTTTTAAATACTGCTTTTATTTGTTTTGTCTTCTGTTTTAAGAAAAATCCCTTGTTTTTTATATCCTACGGCACTTGTGGTACAGGGTATAGGAAGTTAGTACGGACGTATGTGACACGCAGAAGAGTTTAAAATAGACGCACCTTTTATTATTCCGATCGATTCAGAATCATAATCGGAAATGATCTAAGCCTGCCTCTCCGTCTGATATCTGTCCATGTAACTCCGTGTTCAAGCTACGGGTGGCAATTGTTGACATATTTTGATAAACTTTGTACACTGACGCGTTTTGACCCAAGACCAAACGTGATTGAAAATGGTTTAAATCGGCCCACTTTTTTGGCCAGTTCTCATATAACGCACTACTAAAAGTTATTATATGGAACAAAAACGTAATTTTCAAAATTTCTCGTCAAAAATGGCCAAGCGAAAGCATATCCATTCCTATGGAAACTGAATCTTTATATGCTAAAAAGCCCGAATTTTCAACATTTCATGTTCAAATTGGCCCATAATAGTAACTTGACAAAGAAATCAACCTTACCGGATTTGGACTACATAGTTCTTTTTTTTCTTTTTTATATAGACGCCGTCATGAAACAAAAACTCTTACATGGAGAGAAAGTCTAACCTCCCAATATGCTGGCTTTCATGAAAATTGTGTGTTTGCATGAAGATAATGTGCACTTTTGGGCGTATTATTACGAACGCGAGCGAAAATGCGAATTAGTGTTGATCAATTCAAACACATAAATCTGGATACTATTGACACTACTGACACTATTTTTTCTTCTTTTGGGTATTTTTCCGTTTAAGCATTTGGAACTTGCAGGAAATGCAAAGCTAACTGAATAAGTCACATACATTGATTTTAGTCGATTGACTGTAATGTCAAAATTGTATTGTGTATTTATAGAATAATCAAAACTAATAACAAACATATTTTCCCGTGGGAAACAATAAATTTATGCTTAGACTAACAAAATGTATGCATGTACTTCTTTTATATAAACGTATGCAAGAACATTCGACAAAGCAAGAAAATTACCTAAGTTGCAATTGCTGACCAATGCAGTATGATCGCTTGTTTGTTTTTTATGTACTCTTTTCGTTTTCCTTTTTTTTGAATGAAATCAAAGATTAGCTGTAGTAGCATATTATTCAAATAGGGATCATGTAGACATGAGATGTTTTGAGTTAGCTGAATTCAGATATCTTCGGCGTCTATTGTTACTGGCAGTGATCGTGTGGCTGGTTTGGGTGTAACCTTTATGTTTTCACGAAGTTTGGAATGTAATTTCAAGATCAGCAGAACAAGTAACAGCAGCATGAAAACCACAAGCGTGGAATAGCTTACCACGTGATGGTATTGACTATTAGAATTTATGAATGTATTAAAGTCGATTCTTTTAGTTGTCTTTGGAGATCACTTAGTTGATCCAGCTGTACTTTAAATTGTTGGTTTCAAACGTTAAAAACTTCTTCAATTTCGTATGGCTCACTTATAAGTTCAATATGTCTTGGACACGAAGTACACAAACTATTCGATGCCACAAAATGATCTTGGGTCGTTATTCGATTGTTTTTAATTACGCAATTCCATCACTCCGATGCTCTTTAATATTACTAGCGAGGTTTCCGTGCCGCAAGCCATTGACATTCCAGTGTCTTAAACCGTAGCAAAGATCTATTTGTTTTATTGGTAACATGCTGCCTTTCGTCGAATTCGGGCGAGCTTGCTGAGTAGGTTGATTTTGCAAGGGGTGACATCCAAATCCTTTCTGAACATAGGTTGTTTGCTTCTATATATATGTATACGTCTTCTTTTGTTAGGATGCAGTTTGCTAAATCGTTAGTCGTAAAAACATCTCTGTGCGCATTGATCGCTAGGTATGAATTATCTGGTGCGATGGTGATTACTGTTTAATTTTTGACGGTTACCGCCCGAATTACCCTGAATAAGTCGGAGGGTTGCTGATCATCCAGAGGTAACTTAATTTCGATCGCGACCTCATTTTTGGTTCTAGCTCCCTTGGCATTCATTAATTTACAAAGTTCAATTAAGTTGTCATCTTCAATTGGAAATGCGTGCATTGTTGGAAGACGAGCCTTAATTAAAGAGTGCACCTTTTAGCTGACGAGGTGACAGTAAAGTTGGAATAATTCTTCCATTATTAACATCAGCGACACATTTACAATTTGAGCTTCAGTCCTTTGAAGATTTATAGCTGTCATAGTTAATTGACTCGATAAGAGCCCAAATAGTTGTGATTTACTTTTCCATTGAGATTCCTTGTCCATTCCACTCTTGTTACGATCAATCATCAACAATTAGAACAACGAAAATTAATGTCCAAATTTCAAAGAAGTTTTTAATAGTTTACATCAATTGCTTTTCCTTAAAAAAAACGACTCTAAAAATGTCGAAAGTGCTGTACATTTTCCTTGTAATCACAATTTACAAAAATCACTCCGAAGTTATTATACATTGTTGATGGCATTTTTGTCCACCATGTTTGTAATTAAGTTACAAAAATTTCCAATCGCAAACATGAAAATGTCTGTTAAATTATAACTCATCACTGCCCAAGCACTCTGACAGTTTCTTGACTTTATTTTCTTTTACCTTACAAGCTCTGATTTAATTTTTTTAACCCCACCAAACTTTTAAATAACACTTTTTCTTTCAATCTGTTTACTTATTTAAAAAAAACATACTCTTTCTGATTGCCGCTCTTCTTTTTTTTCTACAAAAATTTCTATCTCCTTTCTGACTGTCTGGTCGATCTCATCATCCTGAAGTTAGTTACAGTTTTCGTGAAAATCCTTATATAAGGTAGGGTCCAAGAAATAAGCCGAGATGGTCTAAATTTGATACAGTTAAATTTTTTTATCTTAAATTAGTATTATGATCTAATTTTCATAATGAAATATTCTTCTGTTCAGAGGAGGTTCAAAAAATTGAGAAATCTTAAAAATTGCAATTTTTTTCCAAATAACGACTTTTCAAAGTAGAGCGTTATATGAGAAATGGACAAAGAAGTGGGCCGGTTTAAATCATTTTCAATCACGTTTGTCTTTGGGTCAAAACACATCAGTGTACTAAATTTATCGAAATATCTCAAAATTTGCTACCTGTAGCATCAACACAAATTGATAAATTGTAAAGACTGACAGCCGGGCTTAGTTCAATTCAAAAAATGATTTCGAATCGATTGGTATGAAAAAAAGTTGGTCTAGTTTAAGCCCTTTTGCGTTTTACATACGTCTGCACAAACTTAATATATCCTGTACAACAAGTGGTGTAAGGTATAAATATTCCGTAACGCAGACGTAATCGACTGCAATATGTCTTTAGTAGAAAAGTTTTTTCATAGCCGCCAGCAAGCCTACCAACTTTTTAACATTTTAAATAGATCTTAGTAGGGTTACCGCATTACCAAATCATCAACTTCAGCAAGTCCTGTAATCAAAAAATCAATCTCCAAGCAAGTGAGGTTGAAACTTAATCTTGAATTGCGGCTCTTAAAAAAACAGAATTCCGATATGAAATAAAAATGCTTTATACAGAATTTCTTTTTTATTCATTTTGGTAATATCATTTCTAAATCAGTATAAGATTTGTCCTAGTTAGCTTAAGCGTAAATTGTCTACTATAAATAGATTATGTTTGTTTGTTAATTACTATAAATAGATTATGTTTGTTTGTTAATTAAAAGTAAAATACATTTCCTGTAGGTGGTTACAGGCCTCGGCGGTTGTTGTAATCCAAAAGTCCTCAAGTTAGTGTAGGTGGCTTCTTCAATTTTCTAAATTTTCCCTCTTATATTATTTATTTGCTTTTAAATTTTTATATTTGATTGTTATGAATACTGGTAAAATGCATGAACCTAGGATTGAGAATCCGCGACTTCATAAATAATAACTAAATATTTATTAACATTCATGACATAATATATCGCAAATGTAGGCAAACGTAAACTCTAAGCCATTCTGCGCTGAATTCTTCAGTCTGAAAAAATTCACACACTGTGAAGGAGATAGTTAAAGCTGTTTTATATATAATATATACATTCTTCGGCCATAAGCATCTGATGAAACGCTTTATCTGAATTGAATTTTGAAAATGCTTTTTCGTTAGACGTCAATAGTTTCGTTCTTTGCTGGGAAATTAATCTAAAATGAAAACTGATTTTGGATAGTCTAGGGATGCTGGGCTTATCTAAAAAATCTAAGTTAGTTTCAGAAAGTTTTTATTTAATTGCGTGTAAACGTAGCGGTGCAGAAAACTTAATGGACCTTCGGTGATTAATCTATGCACTGTCGAATGTTTGACAGGTTTAGAATAATGTCGCTCCGAAGTCAGTGAGTTGACATTTTTAAGTAATTATGTATAATCATTATCAACTGAAAATAATTTGGTTGACGAAAGATTATAAATCACTGAAATTTTGCTTGAGTTTTTAAATTAGATAGTGGATTTACTAACGATTTTCTGCTTAGATCACTAAAGTTCCACATTTATTTAGAAAATCTGCTCCGATCATAGGTTCCGCAATGCTAGCAATTGTGAAAGTGAATGGAAGCTCTCTTTTAAGGCGTAAATTCACACTGAGTAATTTTCTGTCATTTTCTGTGGCTAGGAATTTATCATCTGCGCCTACCAAAGCTAAATCTGAATCTCTTTTGAAAATTTTGAAATTTGTTTTTTTTTTATTTATTTGTTTTATTTACACATGAAACTCAGCTAACGTAAATTAAGAATTGACTCTTAGAAATAAATCTTATACTAATTTTTATTAAAAACTAGTATTAAATGTATAAGCAGAAGTAAAGAAAAATAATATTGCATATATAAATAAATAAGAAACAAAAACGAAACAAAAAGCGTGCACACAATTAGCACAGAGGCACACCCACAACGACTACAGAATCAAGTTGCAAGTGAATCACTACACCATTGCAAGCATGCATAAGCTTGGCAACCGGCAACACCAGTTAATTTTCGAATCATAGCGAGATGTTGAGATTTCAACTTCGACTTAGGTAAATCGCGCATATTAAGGATTTTATTTTCATCGACTTTAAAGAGTCCGATATTGAGATGATTTAGATTTCTACAAACAACTCTGAGCGGATTAAACTACTCATAATTATATTTCCACTGACTAAGCTTAATTAAGTTAAAGTGTCTACAGAAGCGATTAGGGACATTAAAGTTTATCTCACCAAGTAATGTGGGTGAATCGATAGTACCATTTATTAATTTAATTAAGATGGAAATACCAAGAATAAATCTACGTTTCTCAAGTGATGATAATGATAACAAAAGCAGGTTCCAATCAAAATTCCTAAGAGCAAACAGAAACAATTGCTTTTGAATGGATTCAATTGAATGTACATAACGCCTATAGAAGGACACCACATAACAGAGGCATACTCCAGTATTGATCCAACTAAGCGCGTCTACAGCCCTTTTGTAATGTAAGGATCCTTAAGTTCTTTGGACCAACTTTTACTGAAATTAAGCGCGGACCTAGCTTTACTTAAGAGAGCTCAATATTAAATCTTTGGTGAAGTAGAACTCCTATATGGATGGACGAAACTACGTTTTCCAACTTGTGTGAATCGATGAAATATTCAGTATAGACAGAGTTCCTTCTTGAGAAAGAAAGGTTCTTGCATTTTTCTACATTTAATTTCATAAAGTTTAATGAGCACCGTGTTACCAAATTGTTTAAGTCAATTTGAAGCTGGGACGATTGCGATTTCAGAAGAAAGAAAACAGTTTAACATCGTCAGTGTACATTAGGATCTGGCTGGATTTATGCACCGAGCAGAGATCATTAATGTGTAAATTAAATAAAAGGGTCCTAAATGGCTACATTAAGGAACACCAGACATCACGGGAAATTCATCCGCGGGGATGAAATTAAACAGAGGCTTCAATATTACCAGAGGACTCGGAGCCATTGAAAGATACATACAAGAGATATATGGAGATTCTTCTTGTGGAGTTAAAAAATTTAAAAAAATATTTAGGATTAACAAGAAACGAGGATTTTATCAAATGAAGGTATCTGCAATAACATTGGTGTTTGGGGTAATTAAATCTATGCCTTGCAGCAGAATAGACGAAATAGTCGTAAGCAGAACCACTTTTCATAAATTTTTTGAAAAGTTTCCTATTTTTGTAATATTTAATTCTCGTGTTAAACAGTGGCGAACACTTGCTTCGAGGGTGGGGTTGCTTCATCGGAACGGATGCTATTTCTGCTAGGTTTGATACATTATAGAACGATGACAATAAAATTTTAAGTCTGTTTAACAAAATTTCCATTCTTTTAGTCGGAACTAACACTTTAAACGACAAGATAGCTCTAGGTTGAGATGAAACCAATTTGAAAATGCTTACTCGGCTTCAGTTCCGCAAGCGACAAGCAGGTAATATATGTACTTTCTGCGTAACGTTTTCCATACACTTGCGCTGCACAATACCGTTAATAGTGACGTTTAGAATCCCCTACATTGAAAAATTTTTTTTTTGTGAGCTGAGTCACGCTTTCTTTGGTGTTCAGGTTAAAAAAGGTGTGGTTTCGCCCACCCGAAGGTGTGCGAATGTGACCAGAATGGTGTTCGTGTGAGTTTTTTGGACACAGATGTTCAAAGTAGATGATCGTGTCGACGTTTTCGAACGCGTTGTTGTGGTGGTGTTTCAAACCATGTTGTAAACTAAGTATGCCCTGCAGTGCATGAAGTTAATTGTTCTTTGCGGTTTTTTTTGCGGTTTTTTTTTTGCGGTTTTTTTTGCGGTTTTGCGGTTTTTTAATTGATTCAATGACCTATCTTAATGTTATTGATGTATGACCTATATTTATTTTTTGATCACAAATCTATAACTTATTTTTTTAGCCATCAATCTAGAGCTTGTGTATGTGTATACAAATTTATGTGATATTAATTAGGTGCAAAAAGGAAAGAATTAATTAATTAGAAATATATTTATATATGGTATGGTGTTATTAATACGAATTTGGTTTATCCAGATGGTTGGTTTATCCATTTGTGGTGGGCTTGCGACGCATGTGTTCTTTTTTTTTTCTTCAAAAGCTACTGCTGATTCTTAGTAGCAGCATGCACGATTCGCCATCCATGGCGCTTACGTACTAAAAACTACCTCCCCCCCCCCCCCCCCCAAACACACTTCTTCTACCACTCTCCCCCGCGGGACCACCGTTAGGTATTACTTCGCGGAGGCGGGTTGTCATTAGCATGCTTCCGATGGTGAGACTTCACCGGAATACACTATTGGCTTCCACTCCCTGTGCTCTCCGCCCGCTGTCTTTCAAGCCGTCGTAGCGGCACACACACCCGCGATGCATGTATTCGGGTGTGTGTGTGGTAAAGTGTTCTCAATATGAATTTTGGCTTATCGAGAGTGTTAAAACCAAGTTCTACACAGAGTATACTCTACAGCATAGAAAGCTAATTGTATGTTTTGCGGTGGTGTTGCAAACCATTTTACAAACAGTGTATATCCTACACCATAGGAAAGTTTTTTGTGTGACAATACATTACAAATATATTGTAAGGTAAAAAAAACAAGGAAACCACAAAAAATTGGAATTAATTAAAAAAAATTTTTTTTTTCTGAATGTGATAAAGTGATATTTATTGGAATTTTCGTTTTTTAGAAAAATATGTGATAAGAAAATAATTACACTATAAAAACTTTTTAGGACATTTGGAACATTGCATTTTTTTTTTCGGGGGTATTGATGAAAATATTTGTCACGCGACCTAGCTCAGGTTTCGGTAGAACGTGTGCTGATTTGTACCGGCACGCTGTGCCGCATGACAATAAAAAAAGAAAATTAAAAAAAGAAAATGCATATAAAAAAAAAAAGATTTGAACCTGAAATCGGGTAAAACTGTGTAAGTCCGTTTGTGAGGTCTGTTGTCTGTACTGTACGCTGTCCGTTGGTCCCTCCTTAGTCCATCAGTATCTGTCCCCAGTCCCTCTACCCTCACTCGCCCTCCGTACACCACCCCACGCATACATCTTTTCTTACGTCAAGCAATTCTAATTTTTATTCATTTTATTTTATTTAAAATTCAATAGTACCTGACGGTTGAGAGATGAAGCGCCAGCTAAAGATATAACGTCTTCGTGAGAGACATAGGATGCTTGCCCCAGTTGCTGAGGTTTCACAAAAGCAGATGTGTGCGCAATACCTACAATATCGTCGTCCCTCCTAAGCAAGGCAGGCGGTAGGTCAGCCAGGAAAGTTAATAAGTAGGAATCAATTTGCTCAGCCGCCTTAACGAACACCACATGTTAATAGCAACCCTCCTTGACTGGTACGCTCAGCTTTCAAGAACTATACTTCGATGTTTTTCTTTTCACGATAACTACAGCGCAACCTCAATATTTGGCCAAGAAACAACAAGTCTTCCTTCTTGTTTTATTTCAGAAATTTGCTATTTTCCACAGATACTTTACATTTTAACAACAACCACATATGCTTTGACGTTGGATCAAAATATAGTTTTATATAAACCATAGCTTTTTCTTACAGTGCATTATATTTCCTGTTAGCAGTTAAACTTGCAATTTAATTTAATAAAAATTTTCTTTTCGTAAAACTAGAATTCGTTCTTTTTTTTTGTTTTTATTATTATTTTCTTTTCGTTTTTTTGTTTTTCTTCAATAATAAATGATGAATTTCTGAAGCATTTTTCCCCGATAGTGTTTTGAAAAATTTATAATACAGAAATCTATTCGGTAGCTCTTGGTATATTTCTGTTACCGTTCTTGTACCTCTGAACTCATGAAATCACCATCAAATGTACAAATTCTGGTACCCCGTAGTCAAGCAACAATGAACACATCGCTCCACAGATATGTATATATAGGGAGGTATAGATATCATTTCAAATTAAAATTTCAAACAATGTACAATTTCATATTAATTGGAAACGCAGAACTTAAAGTAAATTATATTTCTTATTCGTAGCTACACTTGTTGTTTAATTTAATAAAAACCTTCCTTTTTATAATTCTGTCGCTTTCAATTCTTTTCTCTTGTTTTTTCATTTAACAAACGAAATAAACGCGAATACACTGATCTTCGTATTCAAGAATGTTCTATGCTGGATTATCGTAGCTTAATTTTCTTTTCAAGTTTTGTTTGGTAATTGATATGCTTCTTTAACAATATTGTCGCTTATTTATTTATTTCTTCTTTTCTAAGAGTTCTTCTGTGTTTGCCGTTTGAAATTTTTTGTTATACAGAATTTCATTTTTGTACGTAAGACATTATTAATTTGCCAGGAGAAAAAAATTTTGCAAATAACATTTTTGTTCTATTTCGTAAACCGATTTTTTTTCTATTTACTTCCCTTTTTTTCATATATAATAATAAATTTCATAATAATAAACTTTGATTAGCATAAATATACGAATAGCGCTTGTAACGTCCGCGAACAATTTAAGGTTGCGGTATCTGTCGGTCTGTTTGTACCAAAAATGTCCCAATGACGGCATGCCGTTATGGGACATCCTATGATTTTGCGGTTCTTTGCAAATAGCGGCTAGCCGCTAGCTATGCAAAGAAAACGAGAAAATAGAAAAATCTTACGAGCAAGAATTTTTGGTGGTTTATTTTTTGCAATTAGTCTGGTTTGGAATGTTCAAGAGAAAAGGTAGAAGATCTGGAATAATAAAGACACAAGCCTGAAGATAATATACAAATAAATTTATCATTAGAGATTTTTTTGAGAAAAGATACCAAGAACCAAACAATAGCTTGCTCTCACAAAATTCAAGTTAAGAAAATAACATAAACCACGAAACGATATTTTAATATTGTAATTTTTTCTTTATTCCCTCGAAAAGTACATAAATCGGGTAAATCGGTGTTCCATTTAGCATGATATTGTGCTTTTATATTATATGTTTTTAATTCCTTGAAAACGGGCACAGGAAACACAACCCAAGAATTCAGGTTTGAGATATTTCATTTGATTAAAAATTGGAAAAACCAAAACATTATGTTATTTATTAAATGATACAAAGAAGGCGCAGAATTGTTTTCTAAAAAAAAAAAGGCACAATTAAAGAAACTAACGAATGAACAAAGAGAAAACCACTTATGACAACAACAAATGCGGATAGAAATGAGATCATCAATAAGGCAGAGCGAGAGTATAAGCAAAAATAACATTCATGAATAAGTAGCTTTTACAATTGTCTAATGAACGAAAAATGTTATTTAATATTAAAGTAAAGCGTGAAAAAAAAAATAAAAGAAATAAGAGCGAGATTTAGTGTGGAAAACTTAGCCAAAATACAAACTCAATAGAAAAAGTTAAGTAAACCTAAGGAAGATGCAATTAAGAAACGATGAGAACCTTATGTATAACAAATAAATATGTACAAGACTTTTTAAATGATGTCTGTTTAATAAATGAATAAAGAAGAAAAATTTTAACAGTTTTGCAAAATTTTCAATAATACTAAAGAATTTTACAGTATCTAAGTTCCGCAAATACAGGGGAGAGCAAATCTCAGGACGAAAAGAAGACCGTTTCGGAGGAAAAGCCTAATAAGACGTGCTGTAACCCCCTGCCCAACGGAATAATAGACGAAAATAGTTAAACCCACAGCAGCAAATGTCAACAGCAACGGACAAGATTGGTACAAACACAGGCAGTTTATTAGCAGCGGTTAATTTGGAAATAACAACTGGAATGCTAAGTTTTAGGTGATAGGGTTTTGAAAAAGAAATGAGTGGCTATATAAAAAATATTCCATAGCTGAGGCGGGGTATGGCGTGGTGCGATTGTGAAGGAACGGGGTAGGGACAGGGTCAGTTACCGACGGACGAAGAATTGACCAACGGACAATGGACAAGACCGACAATGATATAAACAAAAGGAAATGAACAAACGAGGGGAAGAAAGAGGGAAAGAAATAAGGAGAAACAAAGAAAGAAATAAGTAGATAGCGGGAAGAGTCTCATGGAAAAAAAAATAAGAAAAAAAAATATAATAAAAACCCCCACAATACGCTCTGTTCACTAAAACACAATTTACATATTTTTATTGATTAAAATTTCTTTCCAAAGTCAAAAAAAGCGACTCCAAGTTTCCTTTTATACAAAAGCATTTGCCATATACGTATTTTACAAAAGACATGGGAATTTTTCTTCTTTTTCTTCTTTGCACTGTTCCTGCATTAAAGCTAAATTTTCAATTTTGCGTTTTTGGAGCGATTTTTAAAGACTTCTATATAAATTTTATATTTGGTATATTGTTAAACAATTGAAATCTTTTGTACTTCTCACAATTTTCAATAAATTTACTTTTTTCTCTCTGCTGTTTTTTTTCTTCACTTCTGCACCAAATGCCGGCTCTTTCTCGACTCTCCGCTTTTTATCTAACAAAAACCAAAAAAAAACCTTTTAGCGGCAAGCCGCTATTCTTGCCGTCACTGGTCAAAGCAGACCGACAAAACCCCTAGCTTAAATTTGTACGCGGACCTTACAATTTTTAGATTTATAGATTATACAAGTTTATATATTATGCAACATAATAGCTATTACGGGCTTAGATTTAGGGTATGAACAGCGCGTACCGCGTACAAGTATACAACATTCTAAAGTATGCACTCATTAAACAGTATTTGAATAATATTTATCAAAAAAAAAAAAAAAAAAATTAACCATTTTTTTATTTCTCATATATTTTTCTGGTAATTTAATAAATTTTCGTGGAGAAAAAATTGCAATAAGATTGCATTTAAAACCATCACACACTTAGGGTTGATAATATTCAACAAAAAAGACGTATTAAATGGTTCAACGTTCACTTCAACGCCGTGATCAATAGAATGCACAACGAAGGCATTATCATCATCATCGTGCAGTGATAATAAGAATAATAAAAAAAAATATAAAAGAATAAAATCGCGGAAAACTACTAATATCCTAAGTAGAAATAAATTTTAAATAGTTTGGGGTTCCAATTAAAATAACCAAAAAAAAAAAGAATAATATAATTAATATATTACAAAAACCACGATTTGACAATTCAATTATAAAAAAAGAATATCACAGTTATACATCGCATTTACAATCATTTAAAAATAATGATGAAATTCGTATATCAAAATCAAGAATTATATGTTTTACCAAGCAAAAGGTTTCTATATATTAAAGGAAGGGCATCAAAGGAAGATGGTACAATCTCTAATAATATAAAACTAATTAATATTTGTATGGCACATCTATTTGATGAAATTCGATATGAGCTTAATGGTGTAGAAATTGATGGTTTACGTCATTTGGGTATTACAACAGAAATACAAAACTTTACATCATTGAATAAACATGAGATTGAGAATCTACTAATTGCAGAATGGCCACAATTTAATATCGATGAACTTACTGTTGTGAGTGCTTATTTCACCTTTTGTATACCACTGAAGATGCTATTTGGATTTACTTGCAGATTTCAGTAAAATTATAGTTATTTCTGAACATGAATTGGTTTTGTTACTTGTTACAACTTGCTGATGCTTACAAATTGGAAGTGTTTAAAAAAATCAATACTCGCCAACCATTAAATGTATGCTTTAGAACTTTGGATATGTATTATTATCCTACACTTTCACAGAGTGCAGCTGTTTTATGGCATCTTAAGTTCGCCAGTGAAAGCGAACGACCGTGTTTTCTGCTTATAGCATTTCGAAACGTCGAAAATAAATTTATTCATTGCAATTTAACGAATATAAAAGTATACCTAAATTCTGATTCATAGCCATATGATGATTTGAATCTTAGGTTTAGTCGAAATCAATACGCTGTACTCTATGATATGTATTCAAGACTTTAACAAAGTTGTTATTCACGCGATCCACATCCACTATTGAAACGTAATGAGTTTATAACACTTGCACCCATAGTTGTTTTGGACGTAGCACATAAAAATAAATCGGTTAAAACCGAATCGATGAATTGAAAACTTCAAGTAACATACCAACTAGTACAGCAGCATACCGTTTAATTATACATATAAAATATTTGATTATATACACCTTACAAATGAAGTAAGAAAAATTTTGTAAATTGTGATAAAATAGCAATAAAAGAGTAATAAAATAGTAATATGTTACAAATTACATATATATCTACATACATGTATGTATATATATATATATATATATATATATATATATATATATATATATTGGTATATATATATATTAAATATATATATGGATATTATATTATATATATATTACATATATATTATGGATATATACGTAGCTTGCTGCGTTTGTCGTTGTTGAGTCAAAATATACTGCGTGGTGGTATTGGGATTTGATGATTGATGCTGCTGTGTATGTGTTTGTTGTATAATTTGCGTCGCTTGAGTTTGTGCTTGCTAGCTTGGTTGCTAAAGGGATTCTTCTACGAAGAATCTTCGTTCGGAAGATTATCCAAAATCTAATTTTAGCTTTCACTGCCGGTTCATCACTATCAACAGACAACTCATCGTTGGTATCAACCGATGAAGGCATTTTCAAACTAAACGTATCCTCTTCCTCTTCTTCACCCAAATTATGACTTCTAGCATGATGGTTTTGATTTAAGTCATCCGCCTCCATCACTTCATCTTCGGGAGGAAATTTCAGATCCGTTATAAGACATTCATTGACCATATTATTAGCCATATAATCTAACGTATTGCGTGTTGTTGTTGCTGTTCTGAAACTTAATTTGTGGCCTTTTCTATCATGTCCATGATTTGATAAGCCAAAAGTGGAGATGGCACAGGTGAATGTATACTCTCTTTATAACGGACTCTTTATAACGTTTGCTTGCAGTGATTGTTGATTATGCAAAGCACATGGCTGTTGCTGTTCTGGCTGTTGCAATCGATTACTACTGTTGCTGATATTTCTCTCCATACCGCTCGGTGTAGGCGAATGTGAAAGAATTTGTTTAACTTCTGCTTCATAAGAAATTTTGTTTTCATTACTTTTGTGTTATCTGCTATTCCATTTTCTACCACCGTTCGTGCTGGAGGCGTACGTGATGTCATATGGCCTGTTCCAACCGATGAGCAACCGTCAAGGTTGTTGTTAGCATTTTGGGCGTTGCTTCTTCGAATTCGATTGCTAGTTTGTTCGTCGGTCGCATGGTTTCGTAGGCCGCTAGGCGCCCCGACTCTACCAGTTTACCTCGTTCGCTGTGGCTGATCTCGTAGGCCACTGGGGATTCCGACTTTACCAGTTTACCTCGTTCGCTATAGCGGTCTCGTAGGCCGCTGGGGACCCGACTCTACCAGATGTGGGTTGGAGTTTGAGACATGGCGCCGTTGACTTCGCTGAGGACGACTGGTTGTAGGTTCGGATGATGCATTCATATTATTGCCAGCTTCATTGGGTTTAAGCACTCTGCTTCGTATCGCTGCGTAGTGGGGTTTCTAAGACGGCCTCGCTAGGAAGTGGATTGCCACTAATAACTTTCGCCGACAAAGAAGGGCGTTGCGTTGGTAAACTGTGGGTCTCGTTACCGAGGGTCGAGGTAGGGCGGTTTCGTCCATTTGGTTGGATGGGACTTGGCCCTTGTTCCACAGTAGACCTGTCTTGTAGCGTTGCGCGTTGTGAGCATGGTGGATTCGCTAGGCTGGGGAATACTACTGTTCGCGAGGCAGGTTCGTCTCGGAGTCCATCTTCCCTCGCTGGTGGTGGGCTCCACGGTAGTTTCCCTGTTGGCAGCAGTCAATGGCCCGCACTACTCGTCGGCCGCAAATCCAGCAGTGCAAGGCCTGCGGGTTTGGGCACTCATACTGATGGTATCTGTTCTGGACACATCGTCGGTAGGCCGCCGCCGTTTTTATTCGCCTCTCATGTGAGCGCCTGGATGAAACTCTCGGTACGCTTCTCTGCGAGCTTCGCGTGACGTCGTGTTCGTCGGGATCGCCTATAAATCGGTGGCGAGCTCCATGAATTCGGCTAAATGGGCGAAGTCTCGACGCTGTATGTACCACAGGTAATCGGGCTGCGCACTCATATAGATGCGTTCTAATTTCTGCTCTTCCGTCATCGCGATGTGGGTCTTGCAAGGCCAGCACATGGTCTTGAAATTTTTTGTCTCAATCGCTGGGTGCGTCGACAGATGTCATCTTCGAGTTGCTTAAAGTATCGCGATGGTAAGAAGAATTTCAGAAAGTCAGCCTTGAACTTCTCGCAGGCCGTCCACCGTTGGTTATTGTTGCAGTACCACGTTAAGGCCCGGTCGCGTAGCATCGCCACCATGGTGGCTGGCAAACCGTCCTTGTCGACGCTGTATGCCTCTGCTAGCTCTTCGATGAGGGTGAGCGGCTCTTTATTTGCTGGTAAAGTTGAGCACCCATCTACTGACTACGTCGATGACGGGTGTCGTGTCGGCCGCTGTCTGCAAAACTTGGTGTGCTCAGCCAATCGGGGCGGCGAGCCGGATGATTTCGATAGTGTTGTTGACTGGTGCTGAAATATTAGGGTAGAATGCTGGTGCGATGGTAATTTTGCTGTTCGACCCCGGTATCGTCCCTGGTACGTGCAAGATTTCGGCTCATGTCGGTGTCTGTAAAGATCTCCTCTTATTTTTTGATAGCTCGTCGGGTGTATTTCTCGCATGAGTGGCTGGAGATGTCGATCGCTGTCTGACGAGGGATTCAAGCTCCGTCTGTAGCTCCAGTACGCGTGCAACAACCTCGGGCTTATGGTCCTGATTGATAAATTGGGCCCAGCACTCCCTCATCTCTCACACTGTACCTGTAATCTCTAAGTCGAACTTCTCTAAGCAGGTTTGGAGCTCGTCTCGTCGTAAGGAGTTAACCCAGGTTACGCGTAAAGTTGAAGTCATGATAGCAACACACGGACGGATTTTAACAGGACCAGGGGATTAAAGCACGGTTATTAGTTTCTCTATGGGCACTTTGAGTGTTTGGTTCTCTATTTGTTCTTATTTTGTTTCTCTCGCCCGTACAAATTTCTAGTTAATAGCCCTTATCATTAGGTACTCTTAACTTGGTTTTTGCTCTAATTCTGTTTAGCTATTTGCCACGAAGAGTTAAGATTTTTGCTTCCAATTTCATTTTTATTAAAGCAGAGATTTCAGATTATGTAGCAAAATTCCAGAGTGAATTATTTTAATAATTGTATGTGAAATAGTTTACCTGCGACTAAGTGTATATCTTTAAACGTTTCAGAAAATAAGTCCTTGGAGTATTTAATGGTCACAAGTCAAACTTGGAAGACCTAATAAGTCATCGGGCTAATATATGCGTGTTATATAAAGGAAAACAAGTAATTCTTCTTTTCACTTTAACAACTATTATTACATCTTTTGTTGGAATAGTACATAAAATACAATATTAGACAACTATAAGCTAGGTTCGACAAATTTTGCAGGGAAAAGATTTTCCACAAATGCATTCATGACATATAATGATAGAAAAGTTTTTTTTTCTCTTGTTTTCTGTTTACTTTCTTTTTTTCTCTTTTTTTCCTTTTTTCCTCTCTCTTTTACTTTAAGATTAAAAATGTTTTGCCTATTCAGGTTCAGCAGCTTATAAAATTAATTAAAATTTTAATAATATTTCATGTGACTGCTTTTAGAAGAAATTTCCAATTTTTCGTTATATTGCATTATTTAAATTTTCTTATCTCGTTTTATTTAACACATTAAAATCGATTTTTATATTTACCTCTAAATTAATAAGCTGTCGGTTTTTTTTTTTTCTTCGACTTTCCTTCTGTGCGCGTCGACTGAACGTAGAGTACAAATTTGTGCTAGTGCTATGGCCCTCTCGCGCTAAAAAGAGGTACTAGTGGCTGGTGTCTGTCCTCCTACCACGCTTTAACATTATAATTTGCAACCACAAGTAGGCACCAACCGAAGATACACGCGTTGATTTCTTTTTTAAATTTTTTTTCATATGCTCTGGTTATCAGTAAGTTAACAATTTTAATGAAATCGCCTTTCCTTTCAAATTTGACATTTTCTCTTAGTATACGTTTGTTTGTTTTTCTTTTTTTCCGAATTTAAATTTAAAACAAGCTTACTAGAGTGTGTAGTGAATAAAAATTTTTTACAAAATCTTCGGGTTTCACTTCTTTTATCATTTACTTGATTTTCCCCATCTGGCGATGAAAATATATTTTAGAGTCTGTTGTAAATAAAAATTTGCCAAAGTCTCCGCCTTTCACTTCTTCTGGTCTATTTGGTTTTATTTTCGATTTACATTTTTTGTATTTTAAAAAAGCGTTCTTTCTTTTTTTATTTGTTTGTTTTTTTTTTTTTGTATATAATTTCCACTTTTCATTTTATGTCCTTTCTCTTACTCGATTGATACTGCACTCTTCTCGGTTACTCCTCGTATACCCATGTTGTGTACCACTCATTACGTTGGTATTGATGTCTTTATGATCTTCATTGCCGTAACTGTTTCTATCAATTCGCTTGGTTTTCATTTTCGTGCGCTAGTGCAGAGGTTTTTGACCGAATTCCTTGCATTACTCTCATTTACATTATCCTTATGGGCATCGTTTTTGTTTGGCCGTAGCAAGCAATGCAATGCGAGTACCCGACGCGATGTTTTGTTATTTTCTTTAGTTATTTATTTTTTATAATAAAACCAATAATAACAGAAAACTAAGCAAGCGTTGACAAATCTAAACTTTTTAACGATTTGAGATATTCATGTGTGGGTGCCTTTTTTTGGATTTTTCCTAATTACTGCTTTTTTGTAAAGTATTGTCACACGCACTTCTCTTCATGTGGATTTCAGTATATAAGTTTTAAGTACTATGGATTTTCCTAAGTAATATTTTCTCTGTCATGTTATTTATTTTTATTTTATTTTTCATTTTTTTTTTTCTTTAACAAATTTTCTTCTCTCTACCTAAGACTTTTCCATATTTTCACAATTCCTTTTTATTAAACTGATTACCTTTTCGCGATCACTTTTTGTGTTAAACTTATATTTATTTTTATTAAAAATATTTTCTTTTTCGTTTTATTCTTCAAGTCTCTACTCGGGCGCCACTTGTGAGGGCTTTTGCCCATTCCCTGGTGCTGGGTTAAGTCAGTGGCACCAGGCTTTGATTCACAAGAATTTATAATTTTGTTGAATATTTACATTTATTTCATTGTTCTCAAATTTTTCTCTTAAATTTCAAGCTTAGCGAAAGTTAACAACATTAAGAATTCTATATTTTGATTGAATGTTTTCCTTGCTTCAGCCAATCGTTCGATACTACAACTCGATCTTCACTCTCTCATCGCCTAAACTTAACTCACTAATTTATCTTTTGCGTAGACAAAACTTGACTAACTCGTCTTACTTAAGACAATTACTCTCGCTCTTGTTCTGATTCCCTTTGCTCTGATTCCTTTACATAATCGGAATTCTTAGTCTAATTTAGTCTAGCACTCGCCCCTCAGTGACGAAGAGCCTGTGAGGCCAAAACGAAGGCTCCTCACAATACCATAAGAGAAAAGAAATAGAAGGAGAAAAGGAAGCAAAGAAAATTATGCAATTCTATTATAATATAAAATATTGTTACGGAAATCCCAAATCTAGTTCATTACACCTAAATAATTTTCCCAAATAATAAAGTCCCTAAAAGAGGGAAAAACCAAGTGCACATTCGCCCGCGCGTCATGCAGCTGCAGGCCAATGAAAACGATTAGCGGGAAAGCAGACAGGGACTAAAAATAAAACCATGAATTTTGGGTATAATAAAATGCCTGTAAAAATGTATATAAGTAGAATATCTGCGGAAGACAAAGTTAGTAAAAAAAGAACAGTTATGTTGAGCAGACAAAAAGTATCGCTAAAAATAAATTGTAAATAACCCCACATTTAGGAATACAATAGAACGTTGAAGTACATTTTCTTTTCAATATCCACGATCTAGTGATACGGACTGTATCGAGCAGCGGAAATTTGTAACAATATAATATATCTGAATGTAAACATTGTACTTTTAAAAATAATTAATAAAAACATCTCTTTCTTTCTTCCTCATCATTAAAAAAAAGGGGTATAAAAACCTTCTGTATAATTATCTAGAGAACATTACGTTGTAACAATGTGTCAAGATAAAATAATTAGTGTTGATGTACAAAGTTTCTATAGTCCAAAAAAATTTATCGCAAAGAAGGTTGCATCTGCGACTATGACTCAGAAATCAAAAATTTCATAATTCAACCTCCGTTCAAATCTACAAAATTAATGGTGAAAGATAGGACTACAAACAACTGGTTGTATAATCGTTGTCATGGATTACGATGGGATGATGGTAGTTCAACGTTAAGAGATGTTGAAGAATATCTAAAGATGTCTGTCAAAAAGAAGCAAAATCGAACTGTATATGTTAAAGAAGTTGAGAAATTGAAATAGGTGAAGACACTTATTGGAGAAGAAATTTACATACTTAATTTAGATGACTTTAGCTGTTCGAATATAGATAATCTAAAACAGATACAAATACAAATTTATGTAATTACCACAAATTTATGTAATTAAAACACATTATTGCTGTTGTTGTTGCCGTCGTTGTAAATATAGTTGTGCTGTGAAAAATGTTATATTATTACGAAATTTTGTTAAGTTTAATTTGAATAAAGAGGATATTGAGAATGTTTGAAAAGTGAAGAAAATCTGTTTTCTTAAACTAAGAAAGTAGGGAATATAATAACATTAAGGTAGTAGCATACTCATCAGTTGTTTCTATAAATTCATCCGTTTATTATCCTCCGTGATAAAACAACAAAAAAATTGGCATATTCAATACATATATATATATACAATGGTTTCATCAAGAGATTTGGAAAATCTAGTGAAAGCATACGATTGTTGTATTGAGGAAGATCACAGGACTTTCTTTCTAAAAATGATCGACGAATTAAGTATATATAACAATTTATCCACTTCACCGTTTATATCATCATCAATATACGTAGAATACGTAGATATGATTCATGCATAAATTGTATAAACATTACAAGTACCTGTGCCTGCAAACTATTTTACGAACTATATAAAATAGCACAGAAACTTTTTAATTTGTATAACCGCATTTTTTTGACCACAAAAAGCAGCGACATATCCTCACAAATTGTATTGTAAAAAAAGAATATAAATACCGAGTTAAAAGAAATCTAATAACATTACAAGTTCCAACAAAATCTAGAAAAGTATATAAAAATGAATTTTAAATAGAATAACACTCTCTCCGTGGGAATTACGGAAACTCACTCAACAGAGGAAATGAGCCTCATCGAGCGTGAGTTTCAGGCGGCGCTCTTTAATTTTGGTTGGAAGGCAGACCCAGATTTCTAAGCTACGCTGTTCTCCTGCCTGACAATTAAACCACCATCCACAGCAACGAGAAGTAAGGTCGCTCTTGTAGGTCACTTCTGCAATGAAAAACTTTAGTTTGTGTGGTTATTCTGCGCGGGAGATAACCACGAAGCAGGTTGTTCGCCTTTCCATGCCTTACTACTCTGTCTGTAGTGGTAGCGAAAAACTCATATTTTCGTATATCGTGTTGTGTTTAAGTACTGCTGCGTCTACCATAACTCCCGTGGTTTTGGAACTCGTAGAAATTTCTCTTAAGCTCTGCTATGTCACTTGAACGTGTTTTAAAGCCTTCGTGGATGTTCAAAGCACCTAGGTATAGCTATTCAACTATGCTTTCGATGCGGTTGACCGATGACTTAGGACGTTGAGCTGTACTTTCTTTAACGAAGGCTATGTTTCTTGTGTATATTATTTGTGAAACATTGGCGGCTAAGCAAAATAAGCTCAATATATCATTAATGTTGACATCTATCAGAGGCATATTTAAATACTTGGATAGCTTTTTAACCCGACCTATTTGAGCGTATTTGATTCGAAATTACTACCAGATAATTGTACCAGACGGCCTATGAAATTTAGAAGGCTTTAGATCTCCAATCTCAGTATTATCTAGGGTTCTTTCCAATTTAACTTTGTCACTAAGTGAGAAGCGATTAATTAGTGTCGACTTAACGGTTTGATATTTGTTATTGAAGGGTGGATTTTAAATGTTATCTATGATGGCGTCGATGACATTTGCTCGTAGACCAAAAACTATACAATTATATTCTACGTTATTGCTAGAAATATTTCAAGTTGTGAATTGGGCTTCACTGGGAATGAACTAAAGTCCTGAAAGGTTAGCCAAGAAGTGTGGTAATGGCACTAACGAAATAGCTGTTGCGGATAATTTGGGAGCAGATGGGATTGTCAATGTCGAGGCAGAATTTGTGTTAAATGTAAGTGCGGCGTTTTCTATGCTTATTAATCTAATTGGCGAGTCAAGAGCATCTGGAAGGTAGGATTAAAATAGAACCCGATGGCACAAAAACAAAGTTTGTATAAACAGTTCATGAGTAATAATATAACATATAAGGCAAGTAAATGAGAAAAAGATTTTTCAATTCCTCGTAGAAAGCCATACAGTGCAGGTGGTGATTAAAATGCGTATTAATACTCCGTCAATTTATTTGTAAACACATACATAAAAATCGTATACATATGTTTTATGCCTTTATGTTAATAAACTTATTTTTTATTTATTTAGTACATCTATAACGGTTCTTCTTTTCAAGCTTACGAAAGTTCAACAAAGAAAGCATAAAGAAACGAAAAGTAGAGCAATTTTATAAGAACAATACAAAAAAAAGAACGGTTGACGTTAATAAATGTTAGCAAAAACAAAAACAAAATAATTTTAATGCGTATAATACAAACAAATTAAAAGTATTGCTACGTAAAAGAAAACTTCCTTCAACAGAACTTAAAGCTGAACTGATCGACATATTTGCAAAGTTTATTAGCACCGAACACAATGACGCTGACGTTGAGGGTGTTACGGAAGTCAATGCGGATGCGAGTTCACATGACCTCGCAGCAGTGCTACTGTAACGATAGGTACACGATTTAAAACCAGCCGTTTATTTTAGTAAGTCTTTTTGTGATAATGAGAAAAATTTTCATAGTCAAGAATTGGCAACGCTCGCCGCATTAGAAGAAAGATCGCATTACTATGTATTTGGAAAAAAAATTAATGTTGTAACTGATTGCAGTGCACTATAAATGACAATGAAGCAAAAGAGAGTTTATTCCAAGGATCGCAAGAAGGTGGTTTCGAGTAGAAGATCTTGATGAAAAAATCGAGCGGCGAAATTTCTTGCCTATGCAGCACGTATATGCGTTAAGTAGAAAGCCTATCATAGCGATGTAGACATGGCGGACATGCCAATCTGAGAAACAACAATCGACGAAGTTTCGTGGCTATGCTTAATGTAATTACAAGATGATAAAATAGAAAACATTACACGCGTGATGGTGAAAACATTTTATAGAGATGACATTGTGAAGGAAGGTCGGTTTTTTAAAAAATTGCAGACAAACATTTTTGGATAGTTCCAAAAGCGTTACGATGACGAATAGTACAAGAGAATCATAACACAGCAGTTCACTGGAGTTTCGATTAAACAGTGGAAAGGATTAAAAGAGATGGGCGGTTCCAAAGGATGCCACTTTTTTTAGATGTTACATTGAGGCACGCATCGGGTTTACTTACAGTGAACGCCAAGGTGGAGCGAAAGAAAGTGAATATCATTACGAACTCATAAAACTGAAACTTCTCAGAAAAGTGAATATTAAAAGTCCCTCAATCCACTTACAGGCATATATTTTGCGCGGCTATTTTAACAAACTTATTTCTTTAATTATTTCGGCTTTTCTTTTAGAAGTTTAAATTAATTTAAAAAAGAAAGCTCGATAACTATTGAAATATAAAAAAATATTCTTTACAAACTAAAATATATGTAAATCGATTGATTAATGTACTAACTCCCAAAATATGTTAAGTGTCTCACTAATAGAGTTTTAAAATAATTTATTTTCATTTTTATAAATTTTTATAATTATTTATTTCGTTAATTAATTTTTTGTTTGCCACAAAAAAAACTTTAAAAATGGTCATTTAATTATTTGGTTTTGTTTGTAAGGAAAATTTTGAAAGTCGAACATTTTCTTTTTGTCAATCAAAAGGAAAAATGTGCACAAAAAGAGAATTGTTGAATTTCAATAAACGCCGAGAATATATATATTTTGTTTTGAAAAATGTTCAAGCTTCCTTTTGAAAATATTTTAAATTTTTATTTGCTTGATTTATTTAAAACGCAGCTCAACGCTGTTGTTCAAGGTGCCGTTCAAACAATTCGTGTTGCTGCTGCTGCAGTTGTTGTTATTACTACGTTGTTCCTGCTGTAGTTATTGCTGCTGTAGCTTCTCCTTACTATCACTTGGCTCTCAATCAACCATTTATTATTCGCCTATATACAATGCTTTCCTTCTGCTCAAGCTATATGTTTTATATTTAAAACTATTCCACTGGAAATCACCTTGTTATTAATTAAAATTTCGTACAAGCAAAGAATTTTGTTTTGCTTATGCCTACGTGGTAGTCTGTTTGTTGGCTTGTAGACATTCCTGAGTTCTTCGCTTTTCTTCCTTTTTCCTACAGATCTTTTAACTAAATTCTTTTGACGCGCAACGGTCCCGGTTCGTTTTGGTCGAAGTTGATTTGCTTCACCCTCATTTCCGCCCTCTATCGCTGGATCAATGAGTAAACTGCTGGGTTTTGATTATTTACAATGATGTTCAGGAGCTTGGACCAGCGCAACACGCGAATAACTGAAAAATTAACGAGATGTCACATATGTTTGTAGTTACAGTACCTTTTAATATTTATTGATTTAAAACACAACTTATATAATGAAAGGGGGGGAAAGGTTTTCTTATAAACTAGAATGCAGACTATTCCAAGCTTCCGGGTTGCCAGCCGCCCTCACACTGATATCTTAGGTTCTCCATCTAGCTCTGGCATATACCTCAAATCTTGGGCACCTGAACATTACATCCTCAGAGTCTCCCACCATGCATCCGTAGTTCGGGAATGTTGGTAAGTTTCCATAACTATATCTGTGCAGGTAGCTCCCAAAGCAGCCATGACCGATCAGAAACGGCGTGAGATAATAATTTATCTGAGAGAACGAAAACCTATCGTTTACCTATCTTTCACCGCACTTTTTCATCTCAGTTGCCACTGATTCACTGCGGTCAATCCTCCTCCTCTTCCTTCTGAGGGGTGCTCTTTGTTCTTGAGGAGCACGGTTTGCGCTCTCCATTTCCTTTCAAAAATGTGTCCTATCTCATCCACCAGGATATCAATCGGATTGCCCCTTCCGAAATAAAGCAGAAACCGGATATTTGTCTGAGAGTGGCAAGGCGGTACACGGCCGCCATTTTGCTATAGGTCGACTTCACCGACAAATCTCGCGTATAGCAGAACCGGTGTGGCTACCTTGAATATCACATTCTTCTTGGTAGATCTAAGGAGTTAAGTTATTATTTTTGCATTCGATTGCATTCCAGTCGCCTTGTCCGCGGTATATTGTGGATGCTGTCTAAAGCTAAGCCAGTTGTTGATCAAAACTACAAGTATTTCAGTGCGGAAGAAGATGCGATGGTGAGATTGCTGGCTCTCACCCACATTTTCTCGATTTTTTCCGGACTACTTATCAGCAGTGCTTCGGTCTTTTGTTCTGCCAATTCTAGACATACTGCGACCAGCCACATTTTCATATGCGTCAATGCATCATTTGTTACCGTTTATGGTTGACTGCCATTCTTAGCAACAACAACGATAGCCCATATTTGTCAATGCTGTTAACATCCTTGCTTGATTACGCAGGCGAACCCTTGTGCTCCCAGTACGTCGCCTAATGCTCCACGGACACCTTCCGTGTTGGTTCTCCTTCCTTATTATGATCCCTATTAACTATTTTTAAATAAGTTCTTTTATAATGCACAAACGAAATTCGCGCTCTTACCTCCTTTCTCAAAAAAAAAAAAAAAAAAAAATTAAGGTGGCAATGTTCAGTTCTCTACTCTACGTATATTATGTCATATTGTAGAAAATTATAAAAAGCACATATTACGGGTTATCAAACATATATCGATTTGATATTAAAGAAGTATGTCTATTTTTTATTAAATACAAATGCCCCAAAAGAAGCTCGTCTAGTTTGTTCTACAAGGGCATGAAGATATCCAATGAATAATTTTTTTCAATTTTTATTATTGAGTTCTTTGTAGACTCTTCGGTTCAAGCGCACATATTCGCCTCTTCCTTCTTTCTGGCCCTAAACCTTTTTTTTTCTATTTTGCACACGAATTTGAAAATTTGTTCAAATCTGATCAGCAGAAAAATTCTTACGACCCTGCGTTTAATTTTTTTTTTTATCTTTCTAAGAACCGAATCTCTTTTATGTTCCTTTTTCTTACAGAGTTACCCTCAAGTCAAAAAAAAAATTTTATCCCAATTCGACAGACTATTTTTTTCATAATTTTTTCTTTTCCTTTATACAATTAAGAGAAAAACTATTGTGAACGTGCGAAATATCGGTCGAGGCCAAGCGTTGATGGCGGTTGCAAATAAAAGAACTTATTGAATCTCTCAGATCTGGTTCCATTCCTTCCCTCTTTTTACAATGATCGCGTACGTGTACGGCGCCTGGTTTTACCACTACTGCAATAGCGTTTGACTTGACTTTACGTTTCAGCGTTAGACATTTTTTTCTAATCTTCTCTCTTTATCTCGTTCTCTCTCTCTCTTTCTATCTACATCTATTAGCCGCTTTCGTCTTTCGATCTCATAATAAAGGATTTGCCTGTGTGATCTCTTTGCCCGTGTTTGTCTAGTCCTGTCCTTTGATCACGTGTTTGGAATTGAAGCCTTATTACAGCGCTGGATAGCTGCCGGCTCTATGTCGACAAGTTGATTGCTATTCATTGTACTTTTCTCCAACTTTTTCGGTCTCCTTTTTTCCTTACGTCCTTATTGTCCACAGCGACATTTGCCTGGCATTTGAATGTGCAAAAGGCCGCGCATTCGCACGGGATACGAAGGGACGTTTCTCCCTCTTTGTCGCAGAATCTGTATGAATTGGCATCTGCTATAGCAATATGTTTCAGATGGAAACTGAGGGAGTTATGACCATTTGTAGAAGCCAGTTAGCAAACGTATGCCATTTCTTCGTAGTCCCAGTGTTTTGCCAGAAGTTGTGATGAATCTTTTAGCTTGCCGTTATCCTACATTTTGGATTTAATGGTTTGGTGATTTTTTCCATATCCATTGCAACACCAGTCTCGTGATGTGGATCCTTGCTATGCTATGGAAAGGTCCAGGTCAATCACACGCCTTCAGACCCCCCAGTTTGTTAGACTATATACTTCGATGCCTGAATGCCAGGGTGCCCAACATAGATGCATCTAATTGTGGTCCCGTACCACATTCGGGTTTCGAAGGCAGTCCAGCATAAGTCTGGAGGTTATTGCATGTTCTTTCAAAACCTTTAGAGTAGCTTGACTGTCGGAGCAAATTCAGATTACTTCTTTTTTGCATTGACATTTTAACCATTCTGATTCACATGCAGAGATTGAATAAGATTCCGCTTGAATTATTGAATATCCCAGCGGTATGGCCTTTTTAAAGCTCGGGTCGCATACGCTAGCCGCACCGTTTTTCAACTTTGAAGAGCCCATCACCTATTATCAAGTCGCCTGCATAATTCAGTATTCTGAATCCACGATTATTTCCTTTCTTCAACAGTCCGTCTACGACTAGGCCGCAGATTAGGATAAAGAGTACACTCCATATAGGGCAGCCATAACAGCGAAAGGCGTTTCTGCTACCTAAGCCATAATGCATCTGGAAGTCAGCATGGTGATTATCCAGTTGGTAATTATGTTTGGAATATTTCTACTTTCCAAAGCTTTCCTATTACCCCCGTAAGACGTGTAATCAAAACCTCTCCGTGTGTCAATAGAGGTAACTAAGGCCAACTCTTTGGCATCTATTGCGCCTCCCACGATGCCAGTTAGCTCATGAATTGCCGCCGTAGTGGATTTCCCACCTTGAAGGCTAATAAATATTTATGTAAAGGCGTAACTTTTAAGTATGCTTCCCTACTAAATTGTTTCATGCTTTCTCCATCGCTAAGGAGAAAAAAACAAAAGAAGAGAAAAGAACAATGGGACTAAATGACTTCGGCAGGCTCTTATCTTTGCCGCGTACTTTTGGTATAAAGACCAATTTGGCTTCGTTCCAGTCATGATGTATGTACCCCGTTAGAAGGCTGACTTTGTGAAGCCTTGCTAGTTGCGGAACAATAGTTTTCACGCAATGTTGGAGTAGACACGGCCTTATACCGTGAAGTTCCGGTGTTTTGTACGGTCCGATCATTGATAATGCCCATTGTACACTATACGCATTGAGGATATTGTTGGATAGGCTGCAATCCCTTGAGAACTGCAAGGTTGTCTCCATTTTGCTTTCCTGGTATACTGACTTCGCGTCCCATTAGCAATCAGGGAAGTGTGTCTCCAATAAGAGACATCCAAGCTACCTCGCTTTGACCGCCTTAGTTCGGCATTATATTTGATGACGGCTTCTTTGTAGGTAGTCCAATCACCGAACCTCGTGGGTCTGTAAAAGAATTTCCTGTCCTGGATCTGAAATTTAGAAGTCTTTGATTCAGACAAAGCAGTTCCATTTTGGACTTCTTTGTCTTTACAAGACAGCTGTTTTTAAGTTCAATTTCAACCGCGCTACTACGATAGTGTGGATACGTGTTCGTTTCAATGACAAGAAATCGGAGCTATTCCCAATTCGTATTTTTTGGATCTCTGCATGTTAGGCGTAACTTCACGACTGCCACGATATCGTACGTCATATGTTGATGTTCCGATAACGACATCTCGCTCGATGCGAGCTTTTGCGAGATATAGGAACTAAGCTAGGGTAGAATCTGAGACTTCGTCTTCAATTATATTTTTAAAACCCACACAGCAGATAATTCGTGATTAAAACAATGATTTTATTAAAAATATTTTTATGTGTTTACATTATGTGTTTTATAGTTTTGTATTTATTTTATTTAATGTCCCTGTTTATATAAAATGAGTTAATTAATGAATTTCGGCGATGCTTGCCCATTAATTCTGAGAGGGAGAAAGAGAGAGTAATCTTCTATTTTTGCTTATAAGAAGTGAACCGCAATTTTCTCTTCGAAATAATTGGACACTTAAAACAATCAAGGAATTATTATTATTATTATTATTATTATTATTATTATAATTTTAGACTAATGAAGTAAATTCTTAGACTGAACAAAAACATATTGAGCACTAGCAACACAGGCTATCGGCTCTAATTTATAAAATTACATTAGATATTGAGCCTAGTAGTTTTAATAAAGTAATATATTGAATTAATATTCTGTTCTGAAGCTGATTTCGTACTTAAACTAGCTCTTAATCCTAAAAAGTCACTATGATTCGAAAATTAATTGTTGTTAA
>KK500182.1:0-124985 GCA_000688715.1 Glossina pallidipes | reverse complement strand
AATTTCGTTGAAAGCGATCTGGAACAGCGTGACAGACAGAGGAGATCCTTGCGGAATGCCATTCATTAGCGGAAAGAAATCAGAGCGATGATTGTTAATTTTAACTTTAAACCGCCGATACGACATGAATGATTTGATGTAGTTGAAGAATTTGGGTTCAACATTCCAAGACCAACTCTGTCAAAAGCTTTTTCAAAATCAATTGAGAGAATTGTTACATGATTGCGTTCGGAAATTGTTTTGCTCGTACAATAATCAATATGTAAAAGAGCGTCAATGCACCCTCTACCCCGCTTGAAATCAAGGAATACTTTGTGTTGTTTTGAGAAAAATATGAATAAATATTTTCAAAATTGATTTTATGTGGTCAGAAGGATTTTTCCGCTCCAATGCTATTGCTTGCCGCAAGTAGCCCTCCCGAAGTGATTCAAGAGGCTGATTTGTTCGCCCTGCTATAGAAGCGTATACGTACGGCGGTCCTTATGGAAGGAGTATAGTAATTATTCTGCGTAGGATGAGTAGATTAGTGATATGTGGTAACCTGTGTCCTATCATTTTCTTTATTACGACTTTCTAAGCTGGTCAATTTTTTGCATTTCTTATCGTTTTCTTCATCTCGTAGCACAGCTTTTTATCACTGTGTTGTAAAATGAGAAGGCAGACAAAACAAAGACAAAAACGAAACATAGAAAAGATTTTTTCGCTTTGAAATTTGGTTTTCCTTTACAAGTTAATTTCGTTATCAGATTCTCTTGCTTCCATTAAGACTACCCTTTTTACTGTTTGCGTATTGCCGGCGTTACACTTATTAGCGTATTGATTTATGTTTACGACACTATGAAATTATATAGTTTGCTCATAGTGTTGTGGTTGAGCTTGATGAATAATGAAGTTCACGTGGTTTATTTTTTAAATCTACATAATTTTCGCAATTTGAAAGTCCTTTTTACTTTCATTGTAACTAGGTTAGGCGTTCAATAATAATATCTATTTAACGGACATGCTAGGCGTCGTAATTATTAGATAATGTTATATCACTTCCCGAACCATGCAATTAAAACCGCTCCTTACTTTAATGTAAGCCTGTCTGAAAGAAGGTATGATGTTTGGTCAAATCTAATATCATCGGTGTAAGCGATGCATAACGAAAACAATGTCTCATCTTTTGTAGTGTGGCTTTATGCGGCATCCTTGCTGGTGATCTACGTTGTCGAGTGTAAAGAATATCAGACATAACTCTGCCAAAAAATACGCTTCTTAGGTAGGAATCTGAAGAAACAATCGAAACTTGCTAAAATAAGTTGTAAAAGTATAACATATATATGTTACAAGTATCACTTGTCATGTTTGCAAGGGATTCTCTAGTAGTTCTTATTCGAAGGTCGTACACAAATTTTAGTAAAGCTTTTTCTCTAGTTGCCCGCAAAATTATTGCTTTTTAAATTTGAAGCGTCGCGCTTTTTTTCATTCGTATTGAAATGGATAAGCTCTTATGTTCACAACACGGCATTCAGAGTACTGTTTTGATGAATTTCCCGTGACGTTAGGTATCCCGCAAAGCAGCCACTTAGGGCCCTTTTTATTCATTACACAATGATTCATTCTTTTTATTCATTATACATCAATGATCTCCCTTGGCTGTTTAAATCCATCATTATGAATGTACGCAGATGACCTCAAACTGTTTTTTCTCTTATTTTGGAATGGCATTCATATTAGCTTCCAACTGATTCAGATAATTTGTTGCATAGCACTCGTTAAATTTTATGAAATTAAATTTAAATAAATGTTTCTTTCCCAGGAAGCAATTCATTGACTACTAAGTGTTTCGTCGGTTCACAAATGTTGGACAACCTAGATTCGTTTATGGATTTAGAGGTTCTATTCGAGTGAAGACTGTTGGGCACTGACCTCTCTTTAAATAAATTTAGGTCAGCGTTAGGTTTCATTAAACCGTGGTTGTAGTTCCAAAGCAGATTAAAGTTTACCTTTCCTAATCATGGCAGTGAGTTAAGAGCGCTATTTAAGATAAAGCTTCGCTTCGCTTAGGGCAAAGAGCAAGAATTGCTTCTGAACTGACTCAACATAAAACATGTAGGACGGAAGCCACACAACAGAGGAATATTCGAGTACTGGACTCGGTTAACTCATGTACAATCTTTTCGTAACATGCGCTCGTAAAACTCTTCGCGTCTTCGCTTCATTTATGTATTTATTTATTTATTCCACTTATACAGAAACTCAACTAAAACAAATGACAGTCCAGTTGAAATGACTCTTAAAGTAAATCTTAAATTAATTATTATTAAAACTTATTATAAGTGCAATAAAACAAATAAAAGGAAAAAAAAGAAAAAAAGCATGTACACAATTAGCAGAGAGCCACACCCACAACCGGTACAGGACCTTAGGGGTTCATTTGCAACTAAATGAACCCGTAAGACATCGCAAACATGCGTAAGCTTGGCAACCGATAAATTAGTTTTCGAATCATAGTGACTTCTTAGGGTTAAGAGTGTCTCGTGTATTAAACAATGTTGCTTTAATGGACTTTAAAGTGTCCGATAATGAAAAAAGGTGATAGACGTCATTTAGGTTCTTGCAAGCAACTCTGAGCGGGTTAAACAGCTCATAATTATATTTACAATGACTAACCTTAACCAAGGTAAAGCGCCTATAGAAGCGGTTAGGAACATTAAAACTTATTTCTCCAAGTAATGACGGCGGGTCAATAGCATTATTTATTACTTTGATTACGAAGCAAACGCCAAGAACAAATCTAGGTTTCTCAAGAGCCGGTAAGGACAACAGGAGCAACCTATTTTCATAAGGGGGAAGAGAAACAGATGTATCCCAACCCAAATTCTTAAGATCAAACAACAGGAATTGCTTTTGAATAGATTCAATTGAATCTACATAGCACCTATATGAAGGAGACCACATAACAGAAGCATACTCAAGTATAGGTCTAACCAAACACGTATACAGCCTTTTGGTAATATACGGATCATCTAGCTCTTTGGACCACCTCTTAATGAAACCAAGAGCGGACCTAGCTTGGCTTAACGAGAACTCAACGTGCAAATTAAAACGTAACCTACGGTCAAAGAGGACGCCTAGGTCTGTGAACGACTCAACGTCCTCCAACTTGTGCGAATCTATAAAATAATGGGTTATGAATGACTTCCTTCTAGAGAAAGAAAGCTTCTTACATTTATTTAGGTTTAGTGTCATATAATTTGAGCACCATTCCACCAATTTATTTAGGTCAGTTTGAAGCTGATGTGATTGCGATTCTAAGGAAAAAGAAGAAAACAGTTTTACGTCATCAGCATACATTAAGATCTGGCTAGATTTAATCGCCGAAGGCAAGTCATTAATGTATAGATTAAATAAAGTGCGTCCTAAGTGGCTACCTTGAGGTACTCCTGACGAAACGTGGAATTCATATGAAGTGGTGAAGTTAAACAAAACCCTGAATGATCTATTGTGCAGACAGGAGCTTATCCATTTCACTAAGTAGAAAGGGAAACCAGAGGCTTGGAATTTAAACATAAGTAAGTTATGGTTGACCAAATCGAACGCTTTGCTAAAATCAGTGTATGTAACATTAGTGCGAAAGCCACCAGAAAAAGCCTTCAAAACATGACAAGTAAACTCTAACAGATTAGTGACCGTAGATCTTCCCTTTCGGAAGCCATATTGGATTGGAGAAGTATACGATTTGATGGCAAAGGCCAAATGCTGAGTCAAAATTCTCTCAAATAGTTTAGCTTGGCAATGCCTCTATAGTTCTCCACGAGTTGTCTACTCCTACTTTTGTGAATAGGAATAAGATAACTACTCCTCCAACGCAAAGGGAAAATACCTAAATTCAGGGACAAATTAAAAATCTTTGAGATAACACCACAAAGCTCAATAGCGCAAGGCTTAAGTACATATGATGAAATTCCATCAGGTCCAGGCGCATAACTGTATTTCAGAGAAGTCAACCCTTTAAAAACGTCGTCATCAGAAATAACCAAATTGGGTATTGAAACCAAGTTAGTTATAGGATGGGTAATTTGCTGATGAATCAAAACTAGCAGACGAAAAGTTTCGTCGGAAGTACTCCGCAAACAGATTTGAGATTTCAAAATCATCCGAGGAGTCAGAGCCATCAAAAGAAACATGCGAGGGATGTGCAGAAATTTTTCTTTTTGAATTAACAAATTTAAAGAAGTATTTGGGATTAGCAAACAGAGAGGATTTAATGAACTGAAGGTATCTGCAATAATAATGGTGGTTGAGGGAGTTAAATCTATGCCTTGCGGCTGAGTACGCGAAATAGTCTAGAGAAGAGCCACTTTTCAAAAATTTCTTGAACTGCTTGTTTTTCCTATTCTTATAATACCTGATTGTCGTATTAAACCACAGGGGACACCTACTTCGAGGTCAGCACTGCTTAAGTGGAACATATGCAGCAATAGCTAGATTTAGTGTATTGTAGAACGATGTATGTAAATTGAAACCTAAGCTTTGATCAATCACAATCCCCAAGTCAATGAACGATTCTCCATTTGTTAATTTTTACGAATCAATAAAGTATTATAATAATAACGTATTCCTCCTTAAGAATGAGAGGTTCTTACTTTTTTTTAAGTTCCATTACATTAAATGAGCCACATACAGCCAAATCGTTTGAATTGGATTGCAGGCTGTATAAGTGCGTGCATAGTTGAGCTTAGTCCCTGATGAAATATCATTAATACACAGAATATATAGAAAGGCTCCTCAGTAACTGATTTAAAGGACTTGTGACGCCGCAGGAAATTCGTCAGATAGGGGAATATCCATTTCAATAAACGTGAGAAGAAACCGGATTACTAAAACTTAAAGAGCAATACCTTGTGATATACTTTATCGCAAGCCTTATTAAAACCAATATGTGCTACTTCCGTTTGTAAGGCGTATGAGAATGGTTTGAATACACAGAAACTACATTCTTAAAGGTACTTTACGGTTAATCTCCTCTTAAAGAGGGCATGCTGCAACGGAGGGATACAAATTTGGATAGTAAATGCTTTAGTTACGATCGGTTCCAAAACTTTCGCTAAAAACCAAATGTAGCGAAAGTTTTGACAATGCCTCCTCAGTAGTTCTCAGCAAGACTTCTATGCCCGCCTTTGTGCAGTGGGATAAGAAAATCACTTTATCCACAAAATGGGAAAACACCAGTTCTCAGAGAAAAAATAAAAATATTTAAAATTGCACCGTATAGTTCTTCAGGACGGAATTAAACTTAAAAAATGGCTAGGATTAATACAAAGTGATGCTTTTAACTTGTGTGCATATAAACAATACATTGATGACTCCTGTAGTTAAATCTGCATTTAGCCAGAGAGTGTTTGACATACGCGCTTCAAATACATTTTGAAAACTTTGTTTTGTCATTTCTACATTAGTCATGTTCTCCAATAAATTAAAATTAGCGGGTGCTTTGTGCAACTGGAATAACTGCATTTATTGTATTATAGAATAGCAGGCTATCTACGTTCCCAACAATGACATGAAGCCTAATTTTAGCTACCCAAATTTTGCGAAGTAAAGTAGGTGCCTTTGTTGGAAGCATATTTTGGACTTGAAGAAACGATATTTAACCTGTCAGTATAATATATCGGGCCATCACAACGCGAGAGCTATCATGGCAAGAATACGCTAATTGGTCTATGATACGAATCTCCAGGTAAACTAAAATATGGACAATGATTAACAAACGTTTTCGTGAAATTTGGAAAACATATATATACAATTCTCCCATTAGAGTTTGCAATTTTATTGTATTAAAGAAGGCTCTCTACATTTGCATATAAAAACCAGTAATGAACAAATGCTTATTAGCAATTTTTAATTCAAGGGCGACGAACTCAACACCCGAAGGAGTCGGAATTTCAAGCAAATAAGACGGAAATACTGCGATAATGGAAATTAAGACACCATCCCGAACTCAGTCTACTCCATCCCCTCCAAAAACGCGAAAGTTATTTGCAAAAATTTCAAACGACTTTAGATCTGGTTTCAGCGAGTTTTAAAATTTTGGATTTTGGATTAAAGAAAAAATAGACTGCAAGTCTCTCCTTATATGTATGGTATATATTACCAGATAATATACATTACATTGTATATGTGTGTGGTTGTAGATGTAGACACTTTCTCATAACTCACCGCCTGTGAGCAGATGCAAGTAGTATCTTTCCGTAACTAGCTCAGCGTCTTTGCGCTAAGGCTTTCCATTGCAATGCCGGTAGATTGTTATAGTCACTAGCTAAACAAAACAGCTATTAATTTGCTCGGAATGATCATTGCGCAGAATGATAATTCCGATTTAAGTTTTTGGCCTTATATACTTTTTTATTGTTTACGATATTATGAGAAAAGTGCTTATGTAAACATTGTTAAATGTAAGCAACTAATATTTGGGTATTTTGTAAATCGGCAAAATAAGGAATTAACGAAGGTCGTTGATTTCAATTTCATGTATTTTCTTTCCATTTTTTTACGAGTTAGGGTTATTTGATACTTTTGAAGAGTGCAACAAATTTTTTACGCGTTGCTTTTACATGTAATTGTAGTGTACCCTATGTTGGGTACACTACATCCTCATCTTCTTAGAAAATCGGTTATGTATAATAAGCAAGAACAATTTTCTCTAATATATAAAGATTTAAAAATGCACGATCAATGTAGAACTACTATAGGTATGTATAGTATGTAAAGTTTATTATGTTCTACTTGTAATTACAATGTTGAATGCGTACATAATCTTAGTTATAACACGCTTTTATTAATTTTTATATATAGCTTAGTTAAATCTACTGTTGCATTAGGGTGTTCTCTTTCTAATATTCTATATGGATCTTCGTAGGGTTTTTGTTTCTTAAATGCTTATGCTTTTTTTGAACAGAAGTCTGTACTCCGTGCTTTATTATTTCATCACTAGGCGTACAACGTAATTTTCCAAATAATAGTTCATATGATGTGTACTGTTTTCCTATGCATGGTGATGTTTTATAAGCAGATGTCTAATACGGATCCGATTCGTCGTTTTGAACAAATGTTAAGAAATATTCATTAAGTACCCAATAATTTCTTTCTATTGTTACTAACGTTTTATTATGGAAGGTTGTGGGAAAGTTTTTTGTATTTTCCGTAATTTGCAAATTTCTTTCATTAGTTCGTTTGTAAATTCGGAACCTTTATCGCATTTCGAAAGTTTAAATTGTCCCTATTTTGATATGACTTCTTCAACTGAAGTGTTTGCTATTAATTTTACGTTTTTGTTTTCTATCGGGTAAGTATATATTTTGTTTATTCACATTGTATAGTTAATATGCATCCATAATTATTGGAAGATTTTATTGTGCATACAATATCTACACAAAATGTTCTTTCAGATTCTTTTTTTGTTTGCATATTTGACATGTGGTGCACTTTCTAACAAAATTTTTGATCATTTTGAACACATTTCGCCATATATATTCTTGACTTAATTTTTACTTACTCTAAAATATCCTGAATATGGGCAGTTAAGATAACCTTTTTTCAATGCTATGAATCTTGACCTATTTCTCCTTATGACATTATTCCTCCGAATGCATAATTTGAAGCTTCTGTAGCTAGTGTAATTTTGTCGTTGACAATTTCTTCCTTTACTTTTCTAAAATCTGCTATTAATCTCCATTTGCTCATGTTTGACTAATTTTACTTAGGGTCTAGCGATGAGCGGGAAAGACTGATCAAAGGCTCCATTATGTTTTGTTTAAGAAGTTCTTCAATTTGGGTTTGTATTTTATTAATTGATGAGGGCGGAAATTTATAATTGTTTACGTACTTTCGAGTTTTTATAAGTTTTCTATTTTGGGTTTTATTCAAAGTGTCGAGTTTCAAATATTCTAATAGCGTGTGAAAACGATAAGAATTATTTTTTCTTTAATGTTTGTGTTGTGTATGAATCTCTAGTTATTGAATGGTTCTGTGTTGATGTGTAGAAGTGTTATTATGGTTCCTTTTTCGAATGTCTTTGCAATTTTTATGTGTTTGTTGCCTTCTTTTGGGATGATACTATTAGCTATGAACATTCCTTTTTCTATTTCTGTATTTATTACTGCTAGGTTCTTTTGTGTAGGTGCATCTATAGAGGCGTTCTTACTTCACATCTGGGAGATAAGTGTATGCAGGTCTTATTGAGTATTTGGTCATATGTGGGTAAGATAACCTGTTCATTTTTAGTATTTATGACTAAGGAGAATACTTCGTAATTCACATTGCAAGAATGTTTGTATAGGAAGTTTCTTCCAGTTATACTTATACTTGTTGACAAATTTTGATCGACCATCCAGGTTGGCAAGATTATTTGCTTTGTGTTATAAATATTTGGGATTTTAGAAAGTTCGATCCGAAGTCCATGTACTTTAAGGAAGTGAAATAAATCACAATCAGATAATATATATTAAATTGTTTATTTATGTAGTTATAGACACCACAGACCGGTAATAGGCCGGTTGTATACGTTGCAGAAACCGCGACTAATTCGCTTGCAATGATCATTGAGCAGAATGATGATTTCTAATTAAGGTTTTGGGCTTTGATACCCTTTTATTGTTTCCAATATTAAGAGGAAAAGGCTAGAAGAGGTTTCTTATTTTTCTCTTTTGAGGATTTACGCGACTCATGTCACGGGGAGGTAATATTTTGCCAGCGTGTGCCAAATTAACACGCGATAAGTTGCACAGCCAATTAACGTTACCGTTTTTATTGACTTCGGAAATTTTTGTTATTATTGTGTTTTGATTAACATAGCGGCGAACAGCGCATTTGCCGACATAAGGTCAACCAGCTACATAGAGGGAGGAATTGCGTGATGGAAAGGGGCAGGGGTAGGAACATGAATTTTAAAAATAGCTGGAGGGGAAGGACTATAAGTACAGTACAAGTAGGTCTCTTCCCATTTCGAGAAATTTTCGAGTAATCCAAGTAGCTACATTTATTGAACATAGTCTTATATTCTCGATTCCGCATAGACAGTGACATTAGCTTCGATCAATCTCCGACGGGTTTCTGTTTGTGTGGATGAAGAGACGATGAAATTCGCCACTTCCTGCAATCAGGACTTTACAGGACAGTTTAGGCTTTTGTGGGATCCAAAAGCGCGGCAATCTGTGCAACTAACAAGTTAGAACATAAGTACACCTGCAGAAATATACGCATTCAAGTTCACAATACACGAAACCACATAATGTATGCGCGAAACGTTGCAATACACAATCTTAGGACAACCAAGAAGAGGTGCAATAAAATCAGACCATAAAAAACAAAAAGCTAAATAACAATCAAACTCACAATAATAAGTAGGGACCAATTATAATATTACTATTAAAATTATATATTAAAATAAATAATTGTGAACTAATTATAAATATTCTTATAAAATAATAGAAAGCTAAAAAAAGTAAAGAAAAATAAAAGCAAAATTCATGTATAAATAACCATTGTAAGCATGCAGAAGCTTGGCAACCAATTATAGTGAACTTAGCTAGTCTTATCTACGAAACATACGAAGCTTTGACGATTAACAATTAGTTTAAATATGACACAGGTAGAGCTCGCTTATTTTAGAGAATAGCTTTTTTATTTTTTTTGTTATTTTTATTTATTTATTTATTTATTTTAATTCTACTTATACATGAAACTCGACTAAACAAATAACATTCGAGTTCAATGGACTCTTAAAGGAAAACTTATATTAATTAATATTAACACTTAGCACAATAGTACAATAAAATAAATAAGAAGGAAAAAAAGAAGAAAAAAAGCATGTATACAATTAGCACAGGGCCACACCCACAACTTGTACAGGACCTAGTTGCAAATGAACTCCCAAGCCATCGCAAACATGCATAAGCTTGGCAATCGATAATAGTTAACATCAATTAAATTTCGAATCATAATGACTATTTATTGTTAAAAGCTAGTTCAGGTACCACACGGGTAAATCACGTTAAGCAATGTTGCTTTAATGGACTTCAAAGAGTCCGATAATGGGAATAAGTGATAGATGTCATTTAGGTTCTGGCAAACAACTCTGAGCGGGTTAAATAGCTCATAATTACACTTACACTGACTAAGCTTAACCAAGATAAAGTGCCTAGAGAAGCGGTTAGGGACATTAAAGCATATTTCACCAAGTAATGAAGACGAGTCAATAGCACCATTTATTACTTTGATTACAAAGGAAACGCCAAGAACAAATCTACTTTTCTCAAGAGACGGTAAGGACAACAGAAGCAACCCATTTTCATAGGAACCCAACCCAAATTCCAAAGAGCAAACAGCAAGAATTGCTTTTGAACAGATTCAATTGAATCTACATAGCACCTATATGAAGAAGTCCACACAACAGAGGCATACTCGAATATAGGTCTAACCAAACACATGTACAGCCTTTTCGAAATGTAAGGATCATCAAGCTCTTTGGACCACCTTTTTATAAACCCAAACGCAGACCTGGCTTTGCTTAACAAGAGCTCAATATGCAGGTTAAAAAGTAACCTATGATCAAATAGAACGCCTTAATCTGTGATCGAATCAACGTCCTCCAACTTATGCGAATGTACGAAATACTCAGTAATGAATGGCTTTCTTCGTGAGAAAGAAAGCTTCTTACATTTGTTTAGATTTAGTTTCAGAAGATTCAAAGAGCACCATGCAACAAAATTATTGATGTCACTTGGAAGCTGATGTGATTGCGATTCTGCAGAGAAGGAAGGAAAGAGTTTTACATCATCAACATACATTGAGATCTGGCTGGAATTAATCACCGAAGGCAAGTCATTAATGTGTAGATTAAATAAAATGGGTCCTAAGTGGCTGCCTTGAGGTACGCCAGACGGCACGGCGAATTCATCCGACGTGATGAAGATAAACAAAACCCTGAATGATCTATTGTGCAGACAAGAGCTTATCCATTTCACTAAGTAGAAAGGGAAACCAGAGGCTTGGAATTTAAACATAAGTAAGTTACGGTTGACCAAATCGAACGCTTTGCCACTAGAAAAAGCCTTCAAAACATGACAAGTAAACTCTAACAAATTGGTGACCGTAGACCCTTTCCGAAAGCCATGCTGGTGTGGAGAAATATTCGAATTAATGGCAAAGGCCAAATGCTGAGTCACAATTCGCTCGAACAACTTAGGCAAGACACTCAACTTGGCTATGTCTCTGTAGTTCTCAACAAGTTCTCTACTTCCACTTTTGTGAATAGAAATAAGGAAACTACTCTTTCAAAACGAAGAGAAAACACCTAAATTCAAGGACTGGTTAAAAATTTTTGAGATAACACTACATAACTCGACAGCGCAAGATTTAAGTACACATGATGGAATTCCATCTGGTCCAGGCGCACAGCTATATTTTAGAAAACGCAACCCTCTAAAAACGTCATCTTACGAAATAACCACATTGCGAATTGAAACCAAGTTAGTTAAGGGATATGGGTAGTTTGCTGATGAATCAAAACTAGCAGACGAAAAGTTTCGTCGGAAATACTCAACAAACAGATTTGAGATTTCAAAATCATCCGAGGAAGCAGAGCCCTGAAAAGGAACATGCGAGGAATGTGTGGAAATTTTTCTTTTTGACTTAACAAATTTAATGAACTGAAGGTATCTGCAATAATAATGGTGGTTGAAGGAGTTAAATCTACGCCTTGCCACCGAGTAAGCGAAATAGTCGAGCACAGAGGCACTTTTCGAATGTGTTTTGAATAGCGTGTTTTTCCTATTCTCTTAATATTTAATTGTCTTATTAAACCACGGGGGACACCTGGTTCGAGGTCGGCACTGCTGATCGGAACAGATGCAACAATAACGAGATTTAATATATTGTAGAACGATTGACAATAAGTTTTCAATACTTCCGGTTGAGAAATCAAGTCTCATATGTGAAAGATGATTTTTTAGCAATACAATATTGAGTTTATGAAAATCGCATTAAGGCGCGCGTGACTGACGCAGATATGGCAATTAATACCACCACCAATGCGATTCACGCGAAAATTTTTAAAGACTGGGAAAGAATTGTGGAGAAGTTCCGACGAAGGAAGATCGGGTTTTAGCCAAGCTTCGGTGAAGACCCAACAGAAAAACTCCATGCTTACTGAATTTAGAAAAGTAGAACGAATTTTTGAATTTAGGCCTCTAACATTTTGATAAATGAGAAATAATGAGCCTGAAGAAACATTTAGTTTTTTGAAGACGACAAGACTATTGCTTTGGTATTACGGGGACGATGTCGAGGGTTAAATTCCTTAATTAAGGATCCTACTGGCCACAGTGGTTTATTTAACAAGATATCATTGTGTTCAGTCGGAACTAGCATTTTAAAAGAAGAGATTGCTCTAGATTGAGAAGGAACCATTTTGAAAATGCAAACGCGCTTTAAGTTGACTGAGGGGACTTTCGCCAACAGATAACTTTTTATGTTATCCACCGATGTTTCAGGTGCCAGTCTTGACACAAATATTGCTTTTCTGGGAGGAACTGCCGTCAAGAAAATGTCATCAAAAAGAGAGAAAACAAAATCTTTCATACTTATGTTTGGCAAGCGGCAGATGGGGTTGATCAACTTAGTTACCGCAATGATTACTAAATCATTGAATTTAATACGCCAACGCACTTAATTTTTTTAAAAAGTTGTTTAGGAATTTTAAAAATTCTTTAATTTTCCCACTCAAAATACTTATCGCGTAAACAACATTATAAGAGAGGTATTCACATGTACGATGCAAAAAAGGATATGTGCGATGATAAATCGGTTGAAATAAGCTACATAAGGCACAATTTTTGGAACTTGTTCATTATAAGTCGGAGAGGTGAATTGTACTAATGCTCCATTAGTGTGCAATATCCCTTTCATGTCAATAAAGTTTGCTGTCATTCGACAGCGATAGTTTTTGAGGTAACGTTTTATATTCCGAAAAATAATTTTTTTGGCACAGGACAATTAAACGTTTGAAATAGCATATCTATAAAACTTTGGCATAGAATAATTACACGGTTGTATGGATATATGGCATCAATATATCTATAGACAGACATTACTTTTAAAGTCCGGGGGAGGCTAGAGAAGTGTTGGAAGATTTCTTCTAATTTTTATGTGATATGAAATATGAGTGTACTTATTTATATTCATCTTGAATTGAAATAGCGTTCGTGCATCTGGAACAATCTGATGGCGGTTATCTGAGCAATTAGTGGCCATGCAGTAGGGTTATCTCTCGGGTTGATATTTTTTTTTTAGAATGTTCATTTATTTGTTGAATTTTATATCTAATTCAATCCTAGTGATGACTGCCACCGCGAAACACCTTATTTCAGATCATCTTTTAATTTATTGAGCCTGTAGTGATTAAGGGCTTTTAACGACCACGTTTCTTTTTTGAGCGAAGACGGCGACCACGAGCATTGGAATAGCTTAGAACTTTAGTAACCTATCTACTGACATTTTTCTTAATTTCGTCTGTTATGATAGGAATGTTTGAGTTTCTATGCATATGTGGATTAGTTACAAACCACGGAACACCTGTTATTGTACGCAAGATCTTTGACACTCTTCTTTACAGGAAGAACAAACTGTTCCCCCCTCATTGAATTCCGTAGGATCATGTTGGCTAAATAGTAACATTGTAAAGACGTACTTTGAACTTGATAGCCACAATAATTCGTTCGTTTTCAATTTTGTTTCGGTTAGCCTCGTAGTTATATAGTCAATCCATGTGAGGCGCCGAGTTTGGTGGATCAGGGGATACTTGACGTGGGTTTTTATAGCAGTATGCGTACTTATTGCAGCGTATGTTTCCTTTCTAAGTGTAAAAATAACATACACACATATTGCAGCATTAACGCTTATTTCCCATTTTTTAAGCAAAGCGTGTACATAAAATGGTAATTTACGATTTAAGAATCCTTCGTGGCATACTTTGTCAAGTGCTGGAAACAAATCAGTCAAAAGTGATTAACAGTACTCTTTTTCTCAAATGCTTTACATACGAGGGCTACAATGCGATGGACTTATTGAATGGTGCCATGAAATTGCCTAAGTTCCAACTGATTTTGTGTTATTATAGCATGTGCATTGGTATAGGGGGAACGTTATTCAGTAACATCCTTTCAAACGGTTTGCAACTAAGGGGCAATAAGCTTATGCTACTAGTGTGGCTTTTTTTCCTGGTTTAAATGCCACAATAGTTATAGATTTTGTTCAACATGATGGAATGTATCCAATACGGAAGATGGCATCAAAGATGTATAACAAGATCTTCAGAGCACATTGCGGTAATTCGATAATCATTTTCGCTGTGATGTTGTCTGCGTTAGGAGCTTTATATAGCCTTTAGCCCATAATAACTTGTATTAGTTGCGGTAGAATTGTACGAATTGCAGTCTACATACACGCCGGGCAGGGACGTTTTATTTCTAAAATTCTGTTTTCTTTCACTACGAAACTATATTCACTAATAACCATTGAATCCATTATCTCGCTTTGGATTGTGTTTACTCATGTTGATTGCTCGGGTATAGGCAAATTATACGTCATTGAAATGTTTTGTGCTGGCGTCTCCGAAGTTAGGAAGTTGGGGATTTGGATTGAAAATACGATTGCTAAATGGTTTGCAAACGCTTAACTTTGAACACCCGACTGCACTCTGACAAACGTTGCTTCCACAGTGGTGACCTAAATTTTTTTCATTGTCTTCAGGGGATATGTTTTTTCTTGTGGTAATTTTTCCGTACCGTTAGGATGGTTATAAATATTACCAATACGCTGCTTACTTTCAAATTTTGCTGTTGGCAATTCAACTATTTTTCGCAAACCGTCCACTGCAGCGTCAATGTATTGTGCGCGTTTCAAAAAAATATGAACTGGTATATGTGAATTTATTTATTTTCCTCGTTATTTCTCTACATAGTTGCATTCCCTTGGAGAAAGTAAGTCTGGAACCACAAGGTGTGTGTTTGGCCTTAAAATTTATATATAAATTTCGCACCTATAGTTTAGAAATATTCTTAAAATTGATCTGTTGTAATAAAAAAACGTGGCGGCAGTGCACTGCGGAAGTTGTTATGTTTAGACTGAACCCCCTAAGGCAGATAGTTATAGATTCTTTTGAGTAGCTCTACATTGGATAATGTTTGATATTATTTTTTAAAATAATGCTAGAACCACCGCAAGCTCGTCCTCTAGGACATTGTCTGTTATATATTATGCAATTTCTCAATTTGAATTCGTTTTTATTTGTATTGGTGACATTATTAAGACTTCTGGGGATTTTGAACCCACCGAGAGTTTGGATTTTGCGGTTTACACGTATATAATAGGTTGATAAAAATTGTAACACTTTGTACTAATTAATTTGCTTTGGAGCAGAGTCGCTTGGCCCTCTTTGAGAATTCTTTACGCATGGCACCTAATTTAATGTATTTCAACATTGGCGAACCTCGCAATGTTTCGATAAAATAAATAGCGTGAGTTGTATATTGGATAAATTTTTTGGAAGGGTGGTGTTTTGAATTTGTTAAGTATATTGTGTGCGTATTTTCTTCAAACCCTTCATCTTGTAGCGTTTATTTTTTTCTTCTGTGGCGACGCTACTCTCTAATCTTTTGACTACAATGAGTAATCTTTTGCACTTCTGACCTGGAACATATAATATTTAATTTTGAGAGAAGTATCAGTTACGAATAATAATTTCCGTATAAACTTGAACTTTATTTTGAGGATGTTTCCTGTAAGTATTCCTACTACGAGGAAGTTCTTTTTGAGAGCTTTCTGAGACAGCTCGTCAACAAGCATATTTGACATTTTCTCTTTTAGGAAAATTGATGGTGGTTTATGTTCCTTTGTTGCCTCACTTTCTAGTCAACTTCATCTTCTGGTAATGGTTGTTTGTGAAAGTTCGGTTTAGATTTAATAACTTTAGCAGCAGTGCTTGGTTGTGATTTTTTTAATGAATTCATATAGGTCGAGTCCAATTTGTATTTTCCTACTCCGGCAGTGAGTGAGGAGCTGAAGTTCATTTCAATTCTACATTGTCCCGCGGTATCGTTTCTAAAAGTTGTTAAGGCTAAACACTATAGCATCGTTTCTGCTTTTGCAGCCAAAAGAACACGATTATTGAATGCGTCCACAATCGTGGAGACTACTAAAGCAGATTTAATTCCAATCTCAAAGAACTTATCAATTTGGTCATGAGTTTGGAGCGGCATAAAATAACGATATAAATTTTAATGCCGATACTTTCTTCTTAGGCGTTAACAAATGGGTACAAATGTTTCCGAATTCGTCGTCCGAACGTATATAGAAAGTAGCTGCGTGTGCTTTTTTCGAAACATCGCGAAAACTATGGAACTACACTGTAAAGACTTAGTGGAGACCATCATCAATAAAAACGTGCCAATTGGAGGGCTTAATTGGTTCATTACCTTATCCCAATCAGCATTATGTTCCCAGATACTCTGCATAATAATTTTTGCCAAAAATTTTGCGTATTTTTTGGAGAGCTCACCTCTCCGTGATGTTAGTTTTACTAGGAATATTAGGAAGTGTGGTATAAAAAGTGTCGTAAGCGACATTCCAGTCGAGACGTCTCGTCTTACTATTGAAGACATAACCAAAGAACCGCCATCTTAAAATGAGAACAGATATATCTGATTGCAAGTATATCATTGAGACTGCGCCAATTTGATCTAGTATTAGAGGCGTTAAAAACTGCGCCCAATTTAGTACGAGCACTTTATGGTTTAGATAATGCATGATGGGGCAGAAAATAGAGGGACTTGCAATAAAATTTCAACCGGGCTATACCCTAACTGTATGTTTTAATGCTTGATATTCGATGATAGCATTATCATAAACAACTTTGAAATCAGCATTATGTGATATGAGGCTTGTTTCGGAAGAATTGCGTCAAACCAATATGTCGTGATATTCCAAGGGGTAGCAAATCTGCAATTTCCGTTCGGAAGGGTAAATGCAGGATATAAGAATCCTCGGCACCTCTACCTTTGATGCGGACATATGTTTCACAATAAGCATCATCCTGGAATTTCGCTGGCAGTCTAAGAGCCGTTTCAAATTCCCTAAAATGGTTTGTAGGAACCTGTAACCTTCAACTTTGCCTGTCTTTATCCATCCAAAAACTCTATTTTGAAATCTGCTTAGCATCCTTTACGAAGAATCAATTAACGGCAAATCGACGAATGAGAGACCCTTGTTTAAATCAGAAAGAACACGGGAAAGTTGTCCAATTGTTTTATGCGCAGAACATTAACGTCGACCTAAATTATTGCGTTAACAACAAAGCTAATTCAAGAGACACATGTACGTGTTGAATGCGCTGAAATTATCCCATTACATTCTGTTATTTCAGTTTTAGTGGTTTTTGCGGGTAGCGACAGTTTAGTTTGCAGTTTATGGAAAACAAAAGTAGGCTCTGACCCACAAGGCTTCTAGCTGTGTATAGTACCTTATGCGCTAAAACATCAACCAAAGCAGTGCGGAAGAATAATAATATCTTTTTGGTAACTTAGCACTAAAATTTCGCTTAGCGAAGGCGGCAGGAGTTGTTGATGGTTGCGATCAACGTTTTATGAAGATTACTAATATTAGCAGGTGGAACAAAATGCATTTGGTTTTCAATGCCGTTATTATAGTCATGGAATTATTACCGTCCCTACCGTGAAAGATTGGGATTTTTGCTTCCATGATATCTTAGATCGTAAAAGCTGGTTAAGCAGGTTATGCAAAACTGATCTCGTTTTACAGCACCGATGCGTTTCTCCACCGTCATCCTAAGAAAAGTCAAATATAACCTTAAGGGTGTTCTTGTCTGTACTGTTAAGCTTTTTTTGTAAAGTTTGTTGTAAGATTCGGTAAGTGATGTCGATGTGCGATTGAAACTGGTAGAGTCCCAATGTGAAAGATAATAACAGATAGAAAAAGGATAATGGGAGCAATTGGAAATAGTAATACTAAATATAACGAATTAGGGTTCTAACAATCTATATATATGTATATTTTACGCAGATATAAAATTAAATAAAAATGACAACATAATACCATAAAGGTTAACAATAACGAAAATGTAATTATATTTGTTTTAAAATTAGCCGTCAGAATACGTACGGTGAGAGCCGTTCAGTATTCCACTTAACCAAAGAGAAACGCTTTTTAAACTTAATCCACTGCCCAAACACAATAGTTTATTTTAGTATTTTGCGCTACTAATGAATACATATTGAGGAATTTAGCCCATTCTCTGCTGGTGGAGTACGTTCAGCGCCACCAGGCTCCGACTCAAAAGAATTTTTTGCTTTTCCTCTTACATTTGAAAGAGGGCTATATTGTTGGTTTTACTCATTTACATTTATTTCATTTTATTTCAATTACGATCGCATTACACACCGCTACTCGGAGAATTGCAATTGTTTCTGCTTGCAATTTATTTTCAATTGTATTCATTTCGCTTTTCATTCAACGCGTTATAACTATGCAACTCGATCAGTAGAACTTTTAAACGTAACTCTTGCGTAGACTAAACTCAATTCTTGCGTAGACTAAACTTAAGTAACTCTACTTACGTAAGACAACTTCACTTCAAGTTCAACTTAAACCAATTGGTCTCCACTTGTTCTTATTCCCCTGCACGACTGGCCCGGTCTGGCCCTCGACACGGACTATTTGGAGCCAGCTCTTTTACGGCTCCCGTCAAGGTTGCCTTTTGGCAAGCTTACCATATGTCAATCAGAAACATTTGTTTCTGACTGGGGCTCCCCTATCTCCCGTCGTTCCTCAAGTCCTTTACTTAATCCTAATTCTTAACCTAACTTAGCCTAGCAGTCCCCCCTCCGGGAAGAAGAACCTGTGAGGTCAATACGAGGGCCGACTTTGGCTCCTCGCAACATATTAAAATATAGTAAAAAACAAACAAAACATTATTCTAGCAAACAAGAAAATTAAATAATTTCGGAAACTCAAAAAACAAAGCGTCATTAATGCTGGGTTTTTCTAAGTTAAAGACACAGTTTGCCTATAACAGCGAAACGCAAAAGAAAAAATACAACTTTAGACCTGAGACAACTAGTCATTTTGCAATATAAGAGGAGTGAAACATAGAAAGAAGTCGGGAATATCGTCAGTATAAAAATAAATAAAGTGGGGAATATTATTCGCCGATAGTGAAATTAAGGAAGAATCCATTTAATTAAGCAAACTGGCACGCCAAAGGAACGAATCGATACGATAGAACAGGCAATTGTGTGTAAAAATAAAAGAAAATTCCCGAAAAAGTTCACTTAAATTGCTGCATAGGTTACCACGGAATACGGAAACGAGGTATCAGCATCCACAATAAAAAAAACTCTTAACGTAAAGGGGTATAACGGCCGCGTTGCTCGCCGTAAGCCTTTCGTACAAGAACGTAGAAGGAAACTAAGACTAGAAATTGCCAGAGAAAATGTCTTTAAGCCCTTTTCTTGGTGGAATGACGTTATACTTGCCGCTGAGAGCAACTATAACGTTTTTGGATCCGACGAATGAGTAAAGGTTTGGCATAAAGTAAACGAAGAACAGCGACCAGAAAGTTTGAGATCTACGGTGAAACATGGCAATGATGATATTATGGTTTACGGATACGTTGGAGCCAATGGAGTCGGAACATTGATGTTTATACATAGCATTCTAAATAAGTTATTTAAGGATACTGAGGGAAAATTTGAAAAAAAATGCAAAGGAACTTGGTATTTTCGAAGAACTCAAATTCTACCGCGATAATGACCCCAAACACAAGTCCCATTTAATTCAAAAATGGATATTATATAAATGCTCGGAAGTGCTTCACTCTCCTTCCCAATCATCAGGCATGAACCCCATCTAAAATATGTGAAATGAATTAGAACGCCATGTGCGGCCCAATCTCTTCTGTCAGAGATCCGAAAAATAGACTACAAGAACAACGGTATAAGACCCATGTATCCAACACAAGAAATATTATACGAAATATGCCAAAATGTTTCAATGACGTTATTACGCAAAAAGAGTACCGCATCAAACATTAATTTTTATGGATATGATGTTTTTTTTACGTATCATTCCTAACATGGGATACGTCCAACATTAATGACGCTATATTTTCTGAATTCCTAAAGCTATTTAATTTTATTGTTTGCTGGAATAATAATTCCTTTATTTTTTTATTATGCTTTAATATGTATTCACCAGTAGCACAAAATACTAGAATAACCTTTTGTGTTTGGACTGGATTATATTAAACAAGTGTTTATTTGTTATCGAACGGAATACCCAATATTCACGACTGTCACTGTATCTATATACATAACAATGAATTGAAATAATGCAAATTTAATAATATAATATTACAAAACCTAATATGATATGAAATAGTAATAATATAATATGACATAGGTAAATACGCTTAGTTACTAAATGCTAAATGTAATAATATCTGTATATGGTACATTTACATACATATACATATACATATCAAATGAAATGTTTTGTCGTTAGGTATGTCATTCTTATGGAAGTATTTTTCTCCCAAAATTTAGTAAGCATTCCTATACCTGAAATACCTATGAGGAACATATCTATGTGTAGAAATTTAACATGAATGTAAACAAGTTAATTCGTAAACATAACCGTTGTGATATAAGATATATATATATATATGATATAAGATATAAAAATGTTCTTAAAATAAACCGCTAATATACGGTATGCAAAGGCGAAGAATTTGTATGCATATTGCATATAAACAGTGTGTCTACGAATAGAGTATATGATTGTACAAATAGGGGTTGTCAACTATATTGCTTTGTTAATAAGCACAATAAGAAAATAAGTCGAATAAGTTATACAGACAGACATAAAAACCATTTATATCTTGGTTATTGAATAATACTGGTAATATGAAGTATTATCTACGAATATGTGTATGAATAACACAATAATACAAAATATATGGGGACGACAAAACGAGATGTCGTCGAATTTGCACGTCGTACTTGTGTTCCTTATGAATATAAAAGTTGTTATGTATAAGCAAAGAAATTCGAAATAGTGGGATTTATGTACAAACGACATACTTAAGCACAAATAATATGCGTTTATAAAATGGAAAAATGATAAGAAAAATTAAGAAGAAATGATAGGCACAATTTAAAACACTTATTCAAATGCAATGCCAAGGTTGTCTAGAGTTATAAAAAGCTTGCTTTAAATTTCACTACCAATTTATATTGTGCGCCATGTATTCAGCACGTACATATATATATATACACGTATGTTCAAAATTTTAAACACACATATTTTGTATTGCGATTTGATCTTTGTACTTTTTTTAAATTGCATCAATTAAGGCTTAAATTTCCAAATATCATTTTTGATTTTCGTGTTACAAATGATTAAAAACTCAGTTTAAAAAAAACACAGTACGATACCTATGATTATGGATTTGCTTATTGACATTTGTACTCGAGCATGCATAAAACTAAACCCCAAATTGGCTAAACCCAATCCGGCTTGAAGGACTAAAAATATGTAGGAAGGTATCCTGATGAGACGATAACTCTTTTCTTCTTCTTTATTTTTTTCATGCGGAAATTGCAGGTACAAATCGAGAGGAATACTAATTAATTTTAAGTATTTTTGCTTTAAAAAGCATACACAATTCTTTTGACAAAACGAAGCGAATAGGTCGAAGGAAAAAATTCGAAGGAAGAATACATATATAAATAAGTAAGAAAATTATATTCGGCCGTGACCAGCCGCCGTTATCCTAAAAAGGCAGGAATTAATTTTTTTGCAAGTGCGTATTTATGGGGGGAGGCGGGAATAAAACGCAACCTAACGTAGTACAAGTTGTACCGTTATGTGAGACAGAACCCAAATCTACACGTAAGTGGTCCAAATTTTGTAGAGTTAATTTTTGTACCAAATTACTATTATGGGTCAATTTTTATCACCACATATTACAACTTCGACTTTTGTTTTCTACAAAGTGCCAATTTTTGTGAAAATCCTTATTAGGGTAGGATTTAAAAAATAGGGCGAGATGGTCCAAACTTCGTACAGTTAGTTTTTTTATATTAAATTACTATTGTGTGGTAATTCCCATCACAAAGCATTGAAAATTATATTTTTTTGTCACAGGACCTTCAGTTTTCGTTATAAGAGGAGATGTTCAAAAATTGCCCCAGCCTGTCCAAAGTTTTCATACCAATTTAGAATGCCGAAATACTACTTAATCACTTTTGCCGAGAAATTTTGAAAATTACAAATTTAATATGGGGTGTGGTCGTAAAATTGGACCGATCAGAACCATTTTAACAGCCTTCGTCCTTGGGCGAAAACACGTCATTGCACCACATTTCACCAAAATATCTCAAAAATTGCGACTTGTACCTTTTATAATTTCTCGTCCGTATTATTGGTGGGTGTTTTTTATACGTAGTCAAACACGGACATAATGACTTCCTGTGGTAACGCGGTTAGGATGTGTTCATACTTAGTTGTGTCTTGACAACGCCTTGGACGTCAGTTGGTTTTCTGCTTGGATAAACCAAACTTCGTCGCAATTCTGTCAAAGCAACGGCAGCTTAATTGAGCAGGCAAATATTTCCGTGCTGGTGCTGTTTCTTTTTGCGTTGTTTGTGAAGATTTTGTCTGAATGTTCGTTGCGTGCCATAAGCAAATCAACGCTAGTGTTTCTTTGCTAGTGTGACGTAGTTCATATGGGAAGAAGGGAGCTTACAATTTAAAGTTAATAAGATTTAATTTGTTACTAACATATATGTGCATCTGTTTTTGTTTCTTTTTTATCAATCCAATTCCCGAAAGTAAAGATGAAATGTAAATTTTAGAAATTGAGAGTATCAAAATTAAAATTTTAACAATAAACACAAAATATTTATTACTATTTGGTTTTAACTGTTTGTTCTTTTATGCACGATATATATATCGATTTACTTCAAATAATACAAAACGCATGTAAACAACAAAAAAAAAGGAAAAGTAAAATATGAAAAATTAAAAATTAAAAAAAAATAACTGATAGTTTTGAAATTTAACTTTTGGTATTTTTCTATTTTAAATGTTTGTTCATCTATTTTGAATTTCAAAACATACAAAAAAAAAAAGAAAACTTAGCTGCTCTGTTTCTCCGCTTCCAATGCTTGTTGAGGAATAGCTGACTGGCTTATTTGTTAATACAGATTGGGATATTCTCACTAACGGTTGCTTGGCAATGAACATGTTTTTTCTTCTTTACTTTCCTTTTATTTTTAATTTTAATTACCGTTCAATGCTTTTAATTCTTTTTGGTATATCGTCAATTGCAAAAACATAATAAAAGGAAGACACATTAGATTGTCAGCAATTTATGGGCATCTTTCACAATATTGTATGTCTTTTTTCTATGTAGTTTGCGCATACTTATATGAAATTTCGCTTCTCAACTTTTTGTGTCCGAAGATGCAAGCACGCACAGACATCAAGTCTGTACACCTACTTTATTATTTTTCATTTTTTTTATTTTTAATTTTAAAGTGTATATTGGTTATAGGGACTAGTTTGTTTTAAAGTTTATTATATGTCTTGGAGTTTTTTGCCCCTTTTTTTTCCTTTTTTGAAAACGCTTATATATCTTGGAGGCTTTGAAATTTTGTCTCAATGAGTGAAATTATAAATTTGGAAAATGTTTGACGACCATATATGTTCCGTATTTCATTTTGTTAAATAATCATGGTAAAAATCTCTTTCATTTGCTTTTTTTGTGTTCGATTTTGTTTTGTTAGCTTTAACTCATATGCAAAGTTGGCATTTAATTCCTTTTTAGTGGACCCCTATAGCAATTGTTAATTTTATTTTATTTAACAGATCTGAACGATTATTTTAATGTTTCCAACAATTTTAATGTTTTCAACAATTAACATGACTTCTTTTAAGATGTTAATCAAAATTTATTTTATTTTGTCTGAATGTTGAATTTGAATATTAACCTTTGTTAATATCCGGTAAAAAAAATTTTTTTTTAAAACAAAATATCTGAAAAATTTTATATTTGCTTTTTATTTATGTTAAAAACTGAATGATTAGATTATTATCTTATGTTTTATGTAGCTCAATGCTAATAAACTAATTTGAAAAATTGTAAGAAAACACTTCGACCTTTAAATTACATTCCTTTTTACTCTGAGCGCATCATTTTCCTGTTTCGACGTTGCAATTTCAAGATAATTGTTTAAATATTGTTTTTTTATTTAAAGGAATTTCGTCTCCCAATTACATCCTTTTTTTAAACGGAGTCTGAAAAAGGTTTTTATTTTTTATTTTTCAATCTTATTTTCTCGAGTTTTCTTTCTGAACTGACAAAATACAATATTTGCTTCAATACCGAAACTGTCTGTGTTTGCTACAATTATAATTTAGAAAGCGTATTGTTTGTACATTATAATAATAGCATAATAACAGCATTAATAATAATAATGATTATAATAATAACAATAATAATAATAATAATAATAATAATAATAATAATAACGAAGATACTCTACACTTAAGTATGCCTTTTTTAAAGTCTGTAGATTACAATTATCCAACTTTTTAATAGAACGATTACAGTTTTCTAGGCCGACCAGGAACCCTTTTATGATATGTTAATAATATACACATATACCTGAATAAGGAAATTGGGCTCTTTCTTAAAGACGTAAATTCCTTCTGATGACTGCAAATGACGATTACTCTCGTTAGTAAATTTAGGGAAAGAGATACACTGAAGGTTAAAAATTGAAAAATGGAGAAAGCGGAACTAGCATATTCCCAAGATTTCAAAAAACCATAGCATTAAGGTATACTTCCTCTGTGTTTTAAGCAGAACTCCATATAATCTCTGTATATACCTCCAATGTTTAAGAAGCCAATGCACGAGAGAATCTGTGTTCATTGCTCTAGTCAAGTCTCTTTAAATGCCTTAACTATAATCCTTAAACGAAAAAAATCTCCTAGCAAAACTTGATATAACCTGAAAATCCTTAGAAAGGCTATTAATAGAGGATTCCCGCTGTGGTAGTTTCATTTTTTCACAGGGAATGGTTTGCCTACAGTAGCTGAGCGAACTTTCGCTGTATCAACCTCATTTATGAGTTAGTGTAAACATTTTTTCTTTTCAAATATTAATTAATTAAGACATTTTTTGTCTATAATATTTTGTGAAGAAATTCTCAAAAAACTCTATATAACTCTATATAACTAACTAATTGCTTCTGTTTAACTAACTATATTTTGACTCAAAACCCTTCGAGATTTCGTTTAACACATTTCTGTTAATGGCTGAACAAAGCTCTCTAAAAATATGGTGGTTTGGGTCTTTGCTAGTTATATTTAAATACAACTTCACATCCTTTGTATATTCTTGATCAGCGTTAAATTCTGAAACGACTTAAGCATGTCCGTCTGTCCGTTTGGCCGCGTTGTTTTCTGTCCGATTGTGTTTTTGTGTAGTGTAACCATTCTCCTGGCCGCAAAATTGAAGCTTTCGATTTCAAATTAGGCGGAAACTGTGGACGTTCTTGCACGCAGCTTAGTATTGAAAATGGGCCAAATCGGCCGAAGGCCACGCCCCCAGTACCACCTAAACTGAGAACACTTGTGTGACTAGCTCAGGTAGTATTTAACATTTTTTTTTTTGAATAATCAAAACAGCTCAGATTTTTCTTTTTGAAAAAAAAAAAAATTGAAAAAAAATTCATTCAATTCTTAACTTTCTGAATATATTTTGATTGTCTTTTAAAAGAAAAAAAAATAAATAAAAAAATTTAAAGAATTAACTTTTTGAAAGTTGAAATAAATTGAAAATTTTTCATATCAATTAAGAGCCACGAGTAGCTAACATTGTCACTGATTTACCAAATTTCACAAATTCCTATAAGTAATGGCATGTATTTAAATGTCGGGAAAGTTTACTAAATTTTAAACAATTGTCGGCGATATCAATCAGTGAGTTATTGATTATTTGGAGTTCGATTCCAGCCGAAGGAAAAGTAAACGAAAATAAAACAAAGACAAAAATTTTGCTTGCTATTGAATTGCTCTAAAAAATAGTTGTCGGTTGGTACAGCTTATTTCTACCGTGTGAGTGCAGGCAGAATCTTTGAAATTTGAATGGATCCTGCAATGGGTATTTAAAAGAATGATATCGATAAATTGAATTTGGAAAAAATTTCATAATGCATGTTATTAAATTAGTATTAATTAATTAGTTACTAGTTTAATATACAATACAGTTAATATACAATACAGTTTAATATACCCATGTAGTTATTTAATTAACTCGCCTGTCATTTTGTTAAATAAAAAAAAGTATATATACAAAAAATGTACTAGAGACGAGTGATGTTGCCGGAAGTACAGACGCGATAGGTCAGATGGCTTAAAAGCAAACCGAAACGTACGTCTGCTTTTTACTTTTGAAGTTTCTCCTATCCCTAATCTCTTACCAGCGTGTCCGTTTTTATCACTGCCTTTTAAACTTTATTTATATTTACATAGCACGCATGACTTTATGATAATTGTTAGGTCTAATGTCATCGAGTAGTGAAACGTTGGAATGCCCTGTCTTGGCCAATCTCAAACTTGAAACGCATCTAAGCATGTTCGTCCGTTCGTCTGTCCATCTGTCCGAATGCCCAATTGCGTGGTAAACATTCTTCCGTTCGCAAAAAGTAGGATATCGAAAACAAACATTCAAGAGATATAAGAGAGCGACCTCAACTTTTTTAATTAACACGCTTACAACACGCCTACCCGCCTACAGATTTATGTTAAGTGTATCCTCCTTAGTTTAGTGAATGATATCATTGACTTATCGGGGGAGATACCCGAACGAATTAACTTTGAATCTTCCTAATATTTGTTTAGGAAGCTTTATTTCCATAAAACCCATAAAACTAAAGGACTAGGGATGTGTAGCTTCCTTTATGTGCTCGTTGGTACGCATTCAACAGGATAAGAATGATTACAATTAGAATGAATCGAGATGGATATGGCCCCATTATAATTGATAACAAGTCGCTGAAAATAAGCTCCAATGGTTCACTTCTTGAATATGAGTGAAAACCACTTTTCACAAGGTGTGAAATCGAAATAGTCTGTTCTAAGTGCGGTCCGAGACTACTAACATCAATTAAGATTGTCCGTGCGCAGATTTTTTTTGTTTTTTTTATGAACAAACTTTACAGCAAGTTTCGTTCCTCACTGTTTAAGGTAAATCTCTGATGACGTTTTACCGCTCTACAGTGTATTAATGTTGCGACATATGCAACTTCATTATATGTTTGCCGAAACGAAAGCTTTGGTCGCCTCAAACAAGATTTTTTTTTTTCAGGCGAATGGATACCACTTTTGGATATATTGCGTCCAAAGAAGTCTATGCTATTTGTCCGAAAGATGCATTTATTCGACTTTATATTAATCCCGAATTTCTGCAACCTTAAAAATGCGTGCTTCTGAAGTGTTTTAGATGTTCGTTCTCGTTCCTACAAAAGATGACAATATAGGCGAGGACGAAATTCAGTTCACTCAATACCCCATTTATGAATCTTTGATAAGTTTTCAAAGTATTTCGAAGTTCAAAACGCTTTCGCATGAAGTGAAACATTGCAAATGGCACTGCAATTGCTGTTTTACAAATGTTTTCTTCTGCCTTTGAAATCTGTTACACACTGTTAACATAGAGTGGAATCGGTATAAGATTTAGACGTAAAGAAAAACCAAGAATTGGTATAAGATTTAGACGCAAGAAAACCAATTATTGAGGTCCTTGTTGGATGTAAGAGACAGCTGATGAATGGCAAGATCTACAAATACGAGACTTGACTAAAAATTGAAATTGTGATTTTGCAATTTTGTGTTTCATTCTATCAAGAGAATGCATGTGTTCCTTTTGTCATCAATCTGTGGACAATGGTGACAGGTGACAGACAGGAATAGTAAACGTTTTCTGCTAAATTCGGAATCGTGTACATGTTTTTTATTTCGAAGAGTTTTGGTGATGGAGTGTTGCATTGAAGAGTGAGTGTATTCACAAACTTTTTAGTGGAGTAACTAATTGCTTCCGTTTAACGTTACTCAATAATCCGCTTTTCCCTAGCAAATCCGCTCCAATAATGGCTTTGGGAATATCTACTATACCATATATTAAAGGGAAATCTCCGTATCTTCTATATGTTTTAGTAGTTGAACCATTATCTGCGTTTAGAACAATGTCGGACCTACTTTTGTTATAACCAAAGCTATGCGCTGAATGTACAAAGACTTCCCCGCCACTATCACTTAAAAATGGTGCTTGTTTTTTTTTATCGAGTTACTGATCTTTAAAAATTTTATGTAGATATAAATACATATGTCTACTCAAAATAAACAATGAAATTTTAAAAATTGATAGTTGCCAAATTGGCAAATTAAAATTACAAAGCTAAATTTTGAGAAATGAAAATTTATACATTTTATTTGCGTTTATTTTTAAGTTTGCTTTATTTTTATATATGTATAGCTCCACTGAGCTGATTTGTCATCATTTTCCTGTTGTTGTTGTTTTCTTTGTCTTCATCATTCTTTTCAATTGACTGATGGGGTCGCGCTGTGTGGTATTCAGCTTATTTTAGTTGACGTATGTACTTTTCGTTCCGAGAATTTTGATGTATTTTCTCATTCTTTAATCTCACTTAACACGAACAATTCCTTTCCGCGGATTAGCTTCTGAGCCATCTTGTGAGTATAACGATAATTGTGAACTAAGTAGATTTTTAATTATTAAGGAGTCTCTTAATACCGATATATATTTTCATGCCTTCTTACTTCTAATTGAAATATTAATATTATTATTAGTTTATTTATTTGCATGCAGATATATGCTAAGGCCTTTAATGTTTAACTATTCGCTGCTATTTAATGCTTAATGGTTTCTAGACATACACGTTTAAGTTTTAATGAATATCTCCCTTTCTCTTTACTACTTACTTTTAAGAAAAATAAATTTTGCGTTGTGTTTATTTTATATGTTATACTCTCAATTTTGTCGTGTTTTTGTTGTGTTATTTGATATGGTTATTGGCTCGTAATCACGTTTTGACCCGTTTTTTTCTTCCACTTCTACACTTTTTTACGATGGTTATAAAGTACAAATCTTATTATTTCTTTTATTCAAAATAATATTTTTTATATTTTCGACATTTGCCAAATTCCAAATTAAAAATTAACAATTAAGAAAACGTTCGAAATTAGGCGCGTAAAGGTATCACCTCACATTAGAGCTCTACACAGGTAGAACTACAGTTTTATAACTTGTCTAAAGTAAGCGAGGACCAAATATTATTTGTATGCTATGTAGGTTTCCGGAAATGATCACATCCCTTTTATGTCAGTGAAAGTCCCTTGAACGATTTGCTCATTTGCGATTTGTTGGCTTTGTCAAGTTTGTTTTATAAGCTTTTTTAAAAAAATATATGATATTTAAATTTTCTATAATTCACTAAATATTTTCTATACCTACTCGTTCATTCCTCCACCGATGTTGAAAAAAAGAACGAATTAAGTCATGTTATCATTACGTCGCTTTCCGAGTTTAAGCAGCAGTAAGGTTTAACAGCTGTGACATATCTTAATAAATAGTGACATAAAAAGCAGTGTTGATTAGTTGCCAGTCCTAGTCAGTTAATTCATAATAGATGTCAGTCAATAATAAGCAAAATAGGATATTAAGTTATATCACCACACACACGTGGGACGGTGTAACCGCTAAGAGCTCATCGGCATTTAAGGCACCTAATTTGTAAGCAGGGCTTTTCATGATGCCGACTACCGTTTTTACCATTCCTGTTCTGAATTGTTCATCGACGGCGGGATATACGTTTATTATACTTCGCTTCCATTCACTTCTTCATTCAATTTCGTCTCACATTACGCCAAAATCTCCAACCTTTTTCGGCTCTACCTTCTCCGGCGATTTTGAGCCGCTTTAGCTCCGATAGATATTGTTGTACACACGTTCTCCAAATTGTTGCTCAAAAATTATTGTTTGCCTAAGTAGCCGAGTAAGTAAGAACCGCGCTACCACGTCAGTGCTCGCGGATTCACATCTCAAATGCGGTTGAGTTTTCTTTATTGATTTATAGCGCGAGAATATACATGCAGTTTTGTCATGTAATTACGACTGAATTCTACATAAAGCGATACAAACCCAGAAGATATCACTTTAAAGTTCTTGATGCCGCTTACTTACGTTATTACTTGTATAGTGGGGAGGCGCACTGCAACATGATGTATTTGGTTGAGATTATGTCTACCATCACTAGGTTGAGACCTGTCCGCGTTGCACGTATGGCATATCCACGCGCTCACTCTGTTAAGCAAATTCTTAAAAACAGGGAGGGGAGACTTCCAACTAAAAATAGAAAAATATTGTCCCCTAGTTGAAAATTAGACTAGTGCTAAAATTTTTACGACCCACGCAACAACTAAAAAAGTGCGAAACCCTGTTGAAACAGTAAAACTGCTATTGAAAATTTTAACGTGTTTTGCTATCAGCCTGCATAAGTTTGTAAGATAAATAGCGAAGCCCCCCTATCGATTGGCCATTGATCCTCTGATTTTAATCCTATTTAAAATGTAAATAAATTGTTGTTGGTAAATAACTGTCTTATCATTAGAAAGGTACGTGTATTAAATTACCCATTTGCAACCAGGCGTTTCATTTACAAATAATAATAGTAAAAAGAAACCGCCAATAGCAGAACCAAAGAAATAACAAGATGGATTAAGAGTTTCTTCAAAATTCAACTTACGGGATTAATACGAACTTTTTGCGTTTCGGTTATGAATAACAGTAGTAACGTTCTCAATTAGCCACCATTTGACAGCTTGCTCTTTCCTTCTCACTATTTGTATGTAAAAAGAATCTATAAATAGTTTCTTCATATGACGTCATGACGTCCCATTCTCTCAAACGTTTACGAACAGAATTATACACATTTATCCTTATAAGTTAATATGACATATATGTGTGTATGTACGAAAAAAACCAAACATTATATATGTACGTAGCAAATATAATTTTTTTTCTGTTCATCCTTTATTTACATTGAAGAATTCAAAGTTTTATCTTCGGAAAATGCTTGATAGATTTCAATGAAAATTTTTATGAAGAAATTTTTTTTATAGAAAAAAATTATGTTGTAGTTAGCTAGATTTATCTTTATCAAAATTACTCATTTCATATATTAACTGGTTTGGTTTTATTTTTTATTCATTTTGTTTGCTTTTACGGCACAGGAGTATTTGAAAGGAATGGGAAGGTGGTGGATGAAGCCTAGCGAATGTATACTCAGTCGATAAGTGTTATACCTTCACCGGCAAAACACTTTATAGCTACAGCCAAAGAAATCTACCGCAACTGAGATTTCAACCAACGAACACAGACTTGGTAGTCGCTGTTCTTACCTGCTCGAGTACGCAGGCGGCTTTATTATTGATAAGAGACACAAAAAAAGTCCTACAAATCTATACATTGAATTGTGAGCAAAATTTTGTATCATCTTATTTGGTTGTTTCTGGCTGTAATAACATCTAAAACCCGAGTAAAAAAATTTAGTTTGTTTCTACCGAATCTACCACTTTCACATTAAAAGTTGATAAGTCAATACTCTATAACATTGCGTTGTTGTGAACGACTTTTCTAATTGTGTCCACTACCTTATGAATAATGAGTAAAAATCCAAATTCGTTTGCTTTTGAAGACAAAGAAGTTCTCAGTTTATGTGCTTTGTCGATGTCCTTTGACTGATATTCACAATTTTCGATATTAGCCTACCTAGAAGAACTTCTATATTTTTCGACTAGAAGAATGTTTACTGTACAAGAATGGACGCACAGTTACGCGTGGATCGACACAAAATTTGGTAATGATCCAGACTATAAATACCTGATAGGGCCTTTAAAATTTCCTTTTTGTGGTACAAAGTTGTACACTTGTGTAGACATTTCTTTTAATAGAAACATAAACCTGTTGGAGGTAAGCCATCCGGTTAAGTTAAGCTTCATTTTCCTAGTAAGTGTTACTGTGAAAATGCAGTAAACAAAATAATAGACAAGCCAATTCTCCTATTCGCAAAAGCGGCGAATGCTTAATGTCTTTTATATACTTATATAATATAATTGACCCCTCTTAGCAGAAAGATTAAAGCGAGATATTTGAGGTCATTTTGCTAAATCGATTCTGCTTCTTTGGTTGAGGAATAATGTGTGTATTGTACTCGTATTTTGACGCGTATTTCTACACTTTGAGTTAAAAAATTTAATATACCCTAAATTGTAATCGTTTTAGAATGTATATCATAAAGCTTATATTTTCATCGAATAGGGTTCTGGTGTTATTTTGTTTTAGTAATTCTTAAAGTTTATATAAATTGAAATTAATAAATAATAAATTAAATTTTATTCAAACTGAATTTATAACTCAGATATTATTTTTGAAATGATTTCTGTTATAATTTTCCTGTTATTAACCACAAAACTTATTGAAGCCATTTCATAGCTTTTGTAACCCACATCCTATAATGATGATATTTTCACTATTTGAAATATTCAAAGCTAAGAGCGATTTCAAAGTAATAACATATAAAAGCGGCATTAAGTAAAGTGTAGGAAATTCTAAACTAGTATGAGAACAATAAGTAGTGCGAAAATATTTGGTCTTTAACACTGTAAATATGCGCACCTAAATTCACTCAAAGAACGAACATGTTTATTAGATTTGTCAATATACCTAAAGTATAGAAATACGCATGGAAAACGCCAGAAAGTTTAAAGAGTTGCACATAACAATGTTTGGATATAAATTTGGTTCTTAATCAGTCAGTAAAAATTCTATCAAGATTAAAAGCAAGGTTGCTTTAAACAATTAGTTTTCCACTATCGTAATGTCTCAGAATCCTTCAACTTAGACTTTAATTTTGCCTTTTTGAAGTTTGTAAATACAATTTAAATAAGTATCAGTGTTTTCTGATAATTATTAAAAACTGTAACTAAAAACGATAATTTTTTAAATCGGTAATCGGTTATGTAACACCGCTATTCATATACGCTATGATTCAGAAAATGTATTACACACACGGAAATATATGTAAATATGAAAAATAGGTTAGGAATAATGTATAACTTATATGCACACAATAATGAGCAGTACGAATATATATCTTCAAGATGAACAGTGAAGTTATACAGTATTAAAAACATTTTTTCCTTTCAAATTAGTGACAGGTATGAAAAGTTCGGTCTTAACCAAAAACACATCCCCCTCAATTTTTCGTGCACTTTTCTTGTTTTGTGTATTTAAATTTGAAACGCATTTCACGCCTTTCATAGAAGTATACAGATGTGGAAATGTATATAAGTACGCATTAGAACGTGGTGGATAAACAAAATACAATTACTGGGAGGAGCTGCTTTGTCAATGACGTCAAAGGGTTTTTCAGCAAGAGATTGAAATAACCATAAAATGTAGTCTATGCCTGTGTTTTCTGATTGGTCGCTGAATAAAGATATTTATGTTCCAACTAGATGCGCATTCGTGCCAATACGAGCAAGTCTTCGTTATAAACGTATTGAGATACTTATTTCAATTAATAACATTGCTTGGATTTTTTATTCTTTTGTACTGGTCGGTTCTTGTTTGTTTGCCGCCTTGCGAATGAAGTGATTGGGGTGTGTTTTATGCATATATTTTGTAGCTTATGCTACGCGCCGCCGTAGTGCAGTCCCACTCCCACTACCCTTCATAATTTTGCAGAAAAAGCTGCTTTCGCCATGAAACCCGTTAATAAATTTAGTTATTGTGTATATCTCCTCCATGACAAGTCGCATTATTAACGGTAGCTGCGAGAAGCTCTGTAATTATGAGCCCGTCTTCTAATTACCACTACTAACAAACAGAGATAGTAAAGTTAATCTGTTGATAAAAAGTTACTTAATCATAACCTTCAAAAGGAACGAATTACCAAATAATTTTAGCTAGTGAAATTTAATTTAAAAATTGTTAAGTGCGGATACGGTGATATGGGAGAAACAATATTGGATTCGTTGTTTATAAACAAATAATTAACTCCGAAATTGTAGAGGGCTTTAATAGGATCTGGTGAAATTTCATGTGTGTGTTCCAAACGAAAAGTTCCAATTTGTCCTTAATTATTAATTCACCACACAACAAAATAAAACTTAAGCAACAGCTTAAGAATCTCGTGTCTACTTTAAAAATTATCAAAAAACAGGTAATAAATGATGCACCTTGCGATGCTGATATGCCGAAAGTATTAGTGCCTTCTTTATAAATTATATTTGGACCACGAAGGATATGTTACACTCCTTTTATGGAATTTAATGGAGCATAACGTACGTAACATATTTGGCCACAAAATACTAGGTTTACTTTATCATTTTTCTGCTATCAAACATAAGTTATTAGCACTCGCTACATTTATTAAAATATTAAAATATTCACAGGAAATTGAAATTTTCATACTTTGAAAAACAATTTTCGCGAATAATTAATAACCAAGCATAATCGACCCGGAAGAAAATTATATAATATCGGCCAGTTAAATTGTTTTTGATTTCTGAGTTGAAGTAAGGCCCGCTCACTCGATATACAAAGCATAGCATATGCGACATCGGATGTATATACATATATATGATTTATATATGATTTGGCACTTATTATACAAAGTAAAAGGTATGCGTATGTTTTTGTTAACCGTGGGCTAGTCGCCAGACTGACTTACCAAATTTTCACACATGACACGGAAATTTTAATACAGCAATACTTTACTTACAATCAAAGCTTGACAAAAAATCGCGGGTCTTTTTCTAATTCTGATTGGTTGAATAGAACTGTCTAATAAGCATATGGCAGGTGTAATATACTCCTGCAGGTTCAGCTCGAACCATTACCATGGCTGCTAGATGTAAAATTTTATAATTGCAAAGCTCAAAAACATATTTATTTTCCAAAGTCTTCAGAGAAACACATAGTTTTTAACAGACCTCACGTCACAGTTTCTCGTTTTTCTAAGCTTTATACGTTTGGCAATGTTAGAAAAAAAATAAAAACCTATAGTCAGTTCAAAAAGCTTTTCTGAACATTGCGAAGCGTTGGAAGTATTGTAAGTAAATGCTACAAATTCAAATACTGTTTATAACGGAAAGTTTCTTTCTTTTGATCAGAAGGATCCAAATATAAGTTCCCAATGTTATAGAAAATTAGATCACAATCACAAAATCAAATTTATAAATGTGTGTACATATTTATTTCTTATATTTCCATGTTTATTTTCTATTAAGTTTTCACAATTTTGGTTATTAAAAACAGTTGAGAAAACATCGGATTTTATATACTATACATTATATATTTAGTGTGTTAGAAAATATAGCTACATGTAATGTTAATAGCGGAGTAACAAATGGGGAAAATATCGGAAAATCTCATATATGTATATGGAAAGGAGAAGAAGTAATAAAAACACAAAGAAATGATAACATTTTAACTAGTAAGATAGTTATAAAAAAAAATGTAATAAATTACTTTACTAAATTTACTAAAAAATAATAAATTAAGGTTCTAAAATGAGAAATCTTTAATAATTTAAATCTTTATTCGAAAGAACCTAAATTACCAGCGCGCAGCGAAAAGTCATTTAGCAAGACTGTGGAATTCAAATGCTGGCAGAGCAGTTTTCTCAAATGGGACAACCATAAGTTACGATTTTAATCTGTTGTTTAGGGGTAAGTTTACTATCAAAAAGGATCCCGAACTGAAAATGCATTTGTTGATTTTATACTGAGAAAGGTAGTGAGGGACATCTCTCAGGAGATTTATTTTTGATTTCTATTTCAAAAGAAGTAAGTGGGAACTGAAAAACGTGCTGTGTTAAGCTGTTCCATAATGTGTATAAGCTTTAGTTTACAACGGAGACATCAGAAATATTTGTGAATATTCCAAAAGCAAAGTATTAGCACGAAAAGTGTTTCACTAAACTTGCTCGTAAATTACTTCCTTGATTCAGTACGCAAAGAATTTACATTCAGCTATTTATTTCTTTTCATTAACGATGAACCATTTTTATTTTGAATGACAGGAATTTTTTTAAAATTGTAGGTCTTTGAAACATACAAGGTATTTGTTTAAGACTCTTACAATTGTATGTCTCGAGAGCGCACTACTTGCGTCGTTTGCTAATTCAAGAATTTGAAAGAAAATTTGTTAATTTTTTAATTTTCTTAAAGCTCCTACGATTAGTAAGGGCATAGAAAAGAAGGCAAAATATTGGACTAATTATTTGAATGCAGATAACAACTTCCAGCTTGGTGCTTAGGCTATTGATGCCTGAGACTGACATATAAATGTTGCTTGTATCAAAAAAACTCGTACGACTTTGAGAGCTTGAAAACCCTCTAAAGTCTCGTGTCATTTCAACAATTTGTTTACGACTTACTGTAGCGTTAGGGCAACTAATTTTGTTATTTTCAAAACAACGAAAAAGTCCGAATTATATTGACTAAAAATCACTTCTTGATGGGAAGAAATATTGTTCTAATTCAGCAGTGAATTAAAAAATGTTATTACAGCTCTTTTCTCTCGAAAACAACAACCTGTTGGTAATTTGTTTGTTTTAAATAACGCTGTTTGGGTTTTATGCAGTCGTTGGTGAAAATACAACCACCATCGGTATATAAATCAACCAAGAAAAAATTGGAGAAAAATTTCACAACCAATAACCATAAAATTAAAACAGAAGAATTCATAACTCAAATTTCATGAACGTAAATTAAACATCCAATAAGTTCAATAAATGAAAAAAAATAATGCAATGCGATCAACAAACAATAGAAACTCATCATCCACCACCAGGACGCGAAAAGAAGTGTTTACGTCGATAACGAGAAAGTGAAGTAGTAAAGGACATCTGACATCCTAAATGTCAGACAACGAAGACGAAAATGCTTTTTCATTAACATCACGCGCGACGAATGTTGTAGGAACATTTTTCTTTGGTTATATGGTGTTGACGATTTCAAGCATTGGCCGGTAACATATTGGTGGGTATAGGGTCTGCCACTTCTGCGTTGGTGGCAAGTTTATCTTTCGGTTTTATAACAAAACGTATGTAAGTTTATCTAAAGCTACCTAATGTAGTGGACATATTTAGTTGAACCATTTAGTCACATATTCATTTAAAACCATGAAGCAATGACTGGAGGAATGTGCTTTCTTAGTATGGCGATAATATTGAGGATATTTTCAGGTATTTTGTGCATCTAGCGTGTGATAATATCGTCGTTTCATTAAAATCAAAAAATATTTAACGAATACCTTCTCCAAAATAACTGTCCTCGCTGAAAAATTTGGATAAAGTTTGAATAGAGCCGTGTGACCTGAGAGAGCCTTGGTTAAGAAAGGCCTTAGTTAAGGAGAAAAGTCTTGGTTAAGGAGAAGAGAAAAAACCAGAAACACCCATCCGCTATATATAGTAGCTATAGACTCCACGTCTACTAGTATTGGAGATTGTGTGTCCAAAAACTAGATAGGTATTGTCTGGTTTTGATTTACTGTCACAACGTAAGAAGGATGAGATCCAACTTTCGTAATGTTTTTCTTCGTCGACTGAATTGTGAATACCGAGTGGTGACACTAGCGGAAACATGGTTGAAACCCGGTATCGTCAATAATGGGGTACCGTACGAGTCTTATTAGAAATACGTTGACTAGAAAGGATGGGGATGTACTTATAGCAGCTGAACTCGTTGCGGATGTTGTTTCACTTAATCGTAACTCTGATGTAGAAATTTTATCCGCTTGGGTAAAATTAGCTGATATTTATTGCTACATAATATGTCTACATATTTCTCCAGCTTCTGAAATATCGTTGTATCTTCAGCGTCTTAGGCTACTTCAAGAAATGTCTCGACTTCTCGAGTCACGCGGTATCATTGTTGTACTTGGAGATTTCAGTTTAGCCAATATTCTTGGGAATCGGACTAACATATTCAAGGTATTACTCTTCTAATTACAAATGTTTTTTTCTAGTTATCGGTGAGTTGTGCCTCAATCAATGGAGTGAACTCTACAATCATCAGGACAGGTTGTCAAACCTAGTATTTTGCAATTCTTCTGAATTAACAATTCTTCATTCCACTTCTGTCGTTCCTACTGAAGACAGTTATCATCCATCTGTACGTAAGAGCCCTCTCGTCCAGTTCCCTGAATAATAAGCTATTTAAAATCAAAAAGTAGTTTTGTAAGAATCAGAAATTCAAGACAATTTGATATCTCTAGAGTATTTTTACCCGCCGGTTCAGCTGGCATGTCTTCTTGCATTCTCATTAATTGTTGCAAGAGCATTGTTCGTCCTGTGACCGACATATATTAATATAATGTTGTTTGCAAGAACCTAAATAACGTCTATCACCTTTTTTCATTATCGGACACTTTAAAGTTCATTAAAGCAACATTGCTTAATACACGAGATTTGCCAATGTCGTACTTAAACTAGCTCTTAATCCTAAAAAGTCACTATGATTCGAAAAATAATTGTTGTTAACTATTATCGGTTGCCAAGCTTATGCATGTTTGCGATGGCTTAGGGGTCCATTTGCAACTAGATTCTGTACCGGTTGTGGGTGTGGCTCTGTGCTAATTCTGTACATGCTTTTTTTCTTTTTTTCCTTTTATTTGTTTTATTGTACTTATACTAAGTTTTTTTTAATAATAATTAATTTAAGATTTACTTTAAGTGTCATTTGAACTCGACTGTTGCTTGTTTTAGTTGAGTTTCTGTATAAGTGGAATAAATAAATAAATAAATAAATCCCTAGCTAGTGGTAATTTCCCAGATGCACGGAAAAGTGGTCTTATTGTTTCCATTTTAAAAAGCGAAAGCAGAGGCAATATAGAAGACTATAGGACTATAGCCAAGCTTAATGTGCTACCTAAGCTTTTTGAGAGGTGCCTCTTATTTTGCCATGTAAACATTGTTCGAGCTACATAATAGCCTCAGTAAAAAATCTGTTCGAGTAAACCATGACTTGCTTATTTCTAAACTTACATTATATGGTTTTCGGGACCTCTTGGTTAAATGGTTTTCTCCTTATTAAAAAAACCGCGTTCTACGTGTTACTTATAATAGTATTATTTAGAGAAACAATTGTTTCATATGGAGTAGCACAGAGTGGCCATCTCGGCCGGCTTCTCATCATTTTACTAATAAATGATATTATGCTCCAATGCTCACGCATCCTAATGTTTGTTGATGGTCTGAAGGTCTTTGGATTTTACTATAACATCAGAACATCTAAAACAAGATTTAAAAGCGTTACTGGTTTGGAGTAGTGTAAATCTCATCTCTACTAATTTACGTCAATGTAAGAAATTGTTATTTTTTAGTAGTTCGACTTCCTATAGCATGCTTGATTATCATCATGTACTTTCTCTTTATGAATGTAAAATAAGCTATTTTCCAAATAATATGTATACGAATGGTGTTGATTAAGTATGAATATGGAATAAAGAACTATAAAAGCTTACCGATTTTCATTTTTATACGCTTCACCGAAGAATGAGAAATACTCACTCATATTCATTTTATCAAAACGTTTGCAACGCCCAGAAGCAAGGTTTAGTATACACAAAGTATATACATTCTTGATCAGCTTCAAATTTTGAATTGATTTAAGCAATTCCGTTTCCCCGGCTGGTTATCTGCACGTCTGTGTAATATCTGTTGTAAACATTCTTTTGGCCGCAAAATTGAAGCTATCGACTTTAAATTTGGCAGAAACATTGCAAGTTGTTATTCAAAATGGGCCAAAGGACACGCCCACAGTACCAGGTAAACTGAACACACATCTGTTTTTCTAAAGGAATAAAAAATTGGTTTTTTGCTCATTCATATGACAGAAAAATCTGTAAAAATTTGACTGTATGCATTTACAAAAGTGGAAAAAATCGGCCACATCTACTTAGTTTTATAGTGTGTCATAAGTTCATTTAGTTTTCAACAACTTTATAGCGCGCAGAAGCAAGCTTCAGGAATTTCACAAGCTATGCAAATTGCTCGACAATTTCAAATTTGAAATACACCTAAGCATATCCGTCGGTTTGCCTGTTCATGTGTTCGCCTGCACATCTTTGTAGTGTCTATGGTAAACGTTCTTCCGATTCTAAAAATTAAGATATCGTCTACAAATTTGCAAAAGAATTTGAAAATGACTCAAACCGGTCAAAGAACACGCCTACAATGCCCGTATGTATATGCAATGAAAACTATATAAGACGTTGCTTTTCTGATTTTTATCTTCTTACTCATAAAATATAACACATACACCATTAAATTTTGGCTTTTTATTCTGAAAATACAAAGTAGAGTGTGACAATTTCGTTCTTTTGCCTTTTCAGGATCACTATGCATGGGTATTCGGTCAAGACCGAATATAAATTTGTCACTTGTTAATATTAGTGCATTAGTTCATCAATCATATTTGTTGTTGGCTTTCGCAAAATGGAATAGCAATTCTATTTGGTCTAGAGTAAATAATGATATGAAAAGTCGTAGTATTTTCTTCGACTTTAATTATTTTCGTCAATCGTATTTTATTTTCTCAGATTATTTTGACGATAGTTATCTTTTGGGCTAGTTACATATTTGTAATGTAATTAGTTTTAGTTGTGAATACCTAATTCAGTGATAATCGTAATCAGAGTGAGCAACTTTTCTTAGAAATGATTCAAAATAAATAAAATAATTTAACTGACGTGTTTCATTCTTTCAAGTGTATCCTTATTGTGTTGAATTATGTAAGGCGTAACTATATTTCGTAGCCTTGGATAGAAAAGAAAATGGAAAGGGGCCGATACAATAAGGCGCCATTTTCATTTCACACAACTTCCAAGTGGTAAACACATGGGTAGGCACGCTACCATATTGTTTTACAGCGAAATGTAAAAAGAAATATATGGTTTTAGAACCAAAATAAAAAAAATTAACGAAAACATAAACAAATTTTTAAAAAATAATAACAAGGATTTTAATATAATAGTAAGAAAGCTTGTTTATTAATTAAGTATGTGTAGACATATATAAGATATGTTTTTGTGTATAAGCTGATCCATAATTTGGAAATTAGCGTCTACTCTCTAATAAAACAATTTGATGAATATATTTCAACTTTAAAATAAATGGTCTTTATTGCTAGTTTTTTCAGTTCTGGTGTATGGTATAAACTAAAATTGCAAATCACATAATATAAAAAAACATTAGTGAAACATAAACATAAAGTAGATAAATAATTCCTAAATTTAAAATAAATTGCCTTTATACATTCTTGTAGGATGTTTTCTTTTTGCCTTATTCGTACATGCAAGACCATATGATTTGCAAACCATTTGCAACAAGTCGGCAAAGATGGAGTCCCAAACCTTAAGTCCGATAAAGAATAATAATATGCGAGGACATTACATTAAACATATATTTAAGTGTTAGCAAGAAAATTATTGCAGTCATTCTTGCAGTCTATGTTTAATTAAAGGGACTCCATGCCACGCAGTGTAGGTTGAGCAAATTTAAATTATTAAAAAAAAAATTTTTAATCGAAGTACCTATGGTTAGCGAAGCACGTAGTAGCGTTACTGCGTAAATATTGATTTTGCTGAAAATTGGTAACATAAGAGGATATCTCTTATATGGTACATTTTTATTCATTAATTATATTTATTCCATCGCGCATATTAAATTGTTTGAGATAGTCTGAACAGATGTGCTAATTTGATTTTCTGTGACATTTGACTTTAGTGTAAATCTCAAGTCAATTGGTTTTACAAATAAGGCTTTGTTAAATTTTATCAAATCGCAAATTTCTAGTTTTTCCTGTCTTTTAAATTTGTTACGTCACCGACTTTATGGTCAGATTCGAGCCCTGAAGCCTCGACCATTAGCAGCTGAATATATGTATTTGTTTCAAATTTGCACTGCGTATTTTAAAAAAATGCCAATAACACAACTGCTCGTGTTAGTAAGGTTGCCAGCTCCGGAAGCTGATTAAATATCAATGGCTAAACAATCAACTTATATAAAATTACGACATTGAGGTCGATAATGTTATCACGTGAATATGAAGATTGATATTAAATTTTCTTCCATCAGAACAATGTTTCACTTTGGCAGCAGTGGGAACCGTCATTAAATTTTTACAACCTTTATGAAGGCTTTCAAAAGAAAAATTGAGTTTTGGTAGAAGATAAGAAAATGTTTGCCTATCTACTTCAACCAATATCTCCGTTTTGAGAAAAACGAAATATTATATAACACATGCTTATTATTAAAATAGAATGTTTACGTATATTCGTGAAGGCATTTCAAACATATTTTAGTGATTTGATTTTTTTAAAGAAGTAAATCAATATTTTTATAACATACTCACAAGTCTGCTAAACTTTATTAAACGATGCTTGAAGTTATACGACAACTGTTTTGCAACGAAAGGGTTATACACGAGTTTTCTCAGAGCTATGGTTGAATATACTTCATTAGATTAGTCCTCTAGTTATCAATGCCAACTTAATACAATTGAGTTTGTTCAGTAGCAGCTCTTACTATTTGCCACATTATAAAGATAGATTTGCACTTATTGGCTTAGCATTGCTATACGAGCGCAGATATAATATTGATATGTGAAGCTAAAGTTGATAAACCTGCTATATTAAACGAAATTACCACTAACGTTCCCCGTCGTGTAATTCGTAAACCTCAAATAATTTAACTTGAGGAATTCCTTGTTCTTTGCAGCAATTTTAATAACGTTTGTTATTTAATTTCGAATTCCAACAATATTATCAAAGCGTTGCTCCAACTTGATTTGCCAAATAATAGTTCGCCAAACTTTAGTTGTTCGTGCCGATCTAGTAATACGTTTCTAGTTCACGCATATAACTCTATGACATATACCTATTTTAACGTGTATAAGGTTTTTCCTTTTCATTTTTCCTCCTTTTTTTTAAAGTTTTGTTGCATTGTTTGTTTATTTATATGTAATTTAACGTTTTGTCTCCTTTAATTTACTTTAAATTTTAAATTTGTAGTTAGTTTGTATTCGGGTGATAGTATTTTAGTCGAGTTCTTTAAATAAATAAATGAGTAAACGAATTACAAAGCAACTTTAACTACTTTTACGATTAGGAAAACGTCAGCAGGACAAGCCCCACAGGCGGGCATATCGACAGAGATGGCTAGATCGACTCAGAATTTCGCGCTGGTTAAGACTATATATACTTAATAAGATCTCTGAGACTTCCTTTTGGGTCTTGCAAACATTTTAATATAATTATATCTGAAAATATTGGATGGATAAAAGCAATATAAAAGCCTATCACTAAAGCAAACACCTGACATTCTCAGGAGTCACATATAGATGCCGTCCATAACAAATTTTTTTTTTAATTTTTAGAAAGTATCAAACCTCAAACGACGTATCTCATATGATTACGAGTTACAATGGTTCCACGGGCGCTATGTATGTTATTTTCAAAACAATAGAGAGATTCGAAATTCAAATGTTGACTAGACATCGCTTTTTGATAGGCAAAAATATCATCGAAGATCGAAGATATTGGCTTGAAAAGGGTTGAAGTAATTATATTACGCTTAAAGAAGGTTATGTTGACAAATGTAGACGAATCTTGCAAAAAAAAAAAATTCTTTTCTACTTTGGTTGCAAATCGTACAATATTCTAAATAAACCTTCTATTTTACTTTATTAAACCATGTACATTAAGATCGGCAATTAATGAAGATTCCTTTTATTTGATGATGGTGTATGCGTTGAGCCTCGTACCAGATCATTGTAATTATATAAAATTTCAGTGGAGCTACCATTTGCCATTTTCTGAAGGGGTTGCCATATTTTTACATGAAATGAATTAACCTAAAAGTGACTAGAAATTACCAAAAACTGTAATTAACCATTCACATTGCTTTGAAAAAACAGTATTTACCATTGAATTGTATAGATACTATTTTTAATTTTTACATCAATTCAGTAAATCATTTGTTTTAGATTTGCTGATTCGCAGAAGAGAAGATACTATTTTCATCATTAACTAGTACATCAATGTAATTTTTTTCTTTAATTGAGACGGCTATTGGTTTGACTGAATAAATTAGAAAGCACAATAGCAGAGTAAAACCGTTAAGTTAAGATCATTAAGAGTAATAGTAAATGCTCTTATACACTTTCCATAAAACTCACTTGTGAATTTGGATGCGGCGGATTTAGCTATAAGTTATGATGCTTATTAAATATTGAAACCGAACATTTTAAATGTTGCATAAATTCTAAATATTTAAACTTGTAGGCAAATTTTTGTGTCTTTTTAACATAGCCAGCTACGAATGCTACCTTAATTAATTATTGACTTCTCTGTCAAGAATTGTGAACGGAAAGTGCAATTGAAAGAGTATGGTTGGATCAAAAACGAAGCTCTGATCACCATATATTATAAGCGAAACGAATTTTTGATCGAATCCGAGATTTGATTGGCGTTAAGGCATATATTTGTGTCCCTGCAAAAAGTTATCAAGATTTTTAGTGTTAAATGCTAATTAAATAATCAGCCCAAAACCACAAAGCGTATGTAATTGAATTTAGTGCGTGCTGCTTGATAATATGAATATACATGCCTTTGATAATGAACAATTTAATACCTAAGATTGGATAACCGAACAGTTTTCTATCTAGATGTGTTTGTGAGTCATATCATAGTAAGCTTCGCAGTTTTTTCTTTTTGTTGGGGGAAATTTGTCTAAATCTGTGAACGTTCAGATAATTCTCGTTATTTACGAATGAATTTCTATGTGAACATGCACACATACGTTCATTTTGTATTTTTCCCTTTTTTCATGTATATGTGTTTGTTATCGTATGCTCTTCGCCGTATTTTATTATGGTTTATTGCGATTGCATTAATTGAGTTTCACCACAGATTTTATAATACCAACAAATGTCAATATTTTTCTACCAATCTCCGAATATGATAATAGATTTGTTCTTTCATTTGTAATATGCACAAATCGACATGGGAGACACTGCAAAACATTCGAATTCTGGAGAAAAGTGAAATCGTGGATCGTGACAAACGTGTCTGTTTGAAGTTCCTCCGATTGTGTGTTCATTGGTGTTGGAGCTTGCATGGTCGCAAGAGTTAGGATGACCAAATGAAATGCTTAGATAATGCAAATATAAAGTTGGAAAATGCACGTGTTCTACGCATAGCGACGTCTACAATGTGCAAAAAGCTATAATTTGAAATTCATAGCGGATACTTGCATAATATTTTGCATGGCAAATTAAGAGGCATAAATTATTCCGATATCCTAACTTATATAACTACAATTAGCAAAATAACTTGTTTACTTAATATTTTAGATGGAGGATATTAAAGGTTAGCTTAAGGCGAATAGAAATTTCTTGCTTGATTGCTTTCCAAAATAAATTGAAAAGTGTAGCTGCAAGTGGTAAGCTCGAGTTGATTGTCTTATTAATTCAGCTTGAAAATAAATAACTTTTCAATGTGTTTTATTCTGAATTTTATCTTTTTGTTATTTTGCCCGACAATCAAATTCTTCATCTGTGGGTCAGCAAATCAAAAACAGATGACTTGCTGAGTTGAGCAAAAAGGTTTTAATGTGAACACGAGGTTCTTTGCTTGAACCTATGTGAAGATGACGGTTTACAGTTTGGCTGTGAATGTTTATACGTGTTGTTGAAGTACTTAAAAAAAACAAGATTGCGGTATAAGCCACCATACTGTGCGAATGCAAAATATCAAAAGATGACCTGGAGATTGCAAAAACCCACATGTGCATGATACTCACCATATTAATATTGTACAGGTGATTGTATGATTATTGATATGTGATGGTCTCGAAGATGCAATATTATCTACAGCGGTATTTCCATGAATACCCAGGTGAATAGACATCTAGAAAAAATGAAAACAAATCGCATCAGATAAGTATCTGATTTCTAACATGTAAGGGTGGATTTTAACTGTGAAAAACAATTGCAAAATGCAGATTTACAGCCGAACACGATGAGGAATTTCTTCTGCGATTGAGTGCTCGCGAGGCGGTTCTAGGATCTCTAGGATCGCAAAACATTTGAACTCTGTATCCCAATAATTTTTTCTTTCGAACATCTTTATAAACATATCAATTAAAGCTTATCTCAATTAAAACACAATAAATTGTTTTTCGTGAATATGTATTTCGAATACATATTGTTTAACATACTGAATATGAACTGTTCCTGTTGGGCGCAGAATTGTTGGAACTCTGTAAGAAAATATATGGTTTTTCCTGAAGTCTGACCCTACTTATCAGTCTTCTTCAAAAGATACACAATCTATCCCACGCTTTTCTAACACTAACATTTGCACCGATTCCTTGTGAAAGGCTTTGGGATTCCACTGCGTTTGGCATCATCGTTGTCCGTACAACCGTTTGAAAACAGCAAACCATCGGTAAATTGTTCTTATTGACGAAGCAGAGATGCATTAGTATTTTTCGCTGTGATTGAATGATTTTTTGCATTGATAAGCAATATTTAACCAACACAGGAATAGCGTATTTTTCAATCAAGTAATAGCCAAACTAAATCGTTAATTAACAGCCATTCAATAACCTATCATAAAAATGCATCATTGTCTATAGTAGCGAACGTTTAACCCTTAATAGAATATTGTTGCCAATTGTCTACATTTCACGTTCATTTAATTTTATCCAAAACCTTAGTGTGTGCGCTTCCGAATGCACAGTTGATAACTATTGACAACACATCACGCGTGAAAGAAAAAACTTGACATTTTCTTTGGCGGTTAAGTTATATCTTTTTTGACATTTGCATATAGTGGGTAATAAAGTTCAATGTGTTACTTAGAGAGATATTTCCGTGTTTAATATGAAGGAGTGATTTATCTAATTGAAAAAAATTACTCCTCATCTGTTGTCATTTAAACTATCAATTTTTGATGTGACATTTGAAAATTTTATTGAATATATGCCAAAGGAAATACTGTACATGTCCAAATGTCTGCAATATGAGTTTGTCACATAAATAATGTTACGACAATCCCGCATTTGATGATTTGAGTTTTCATGAAATCTAGTCCATTTTCTAAGAAACCAAATTCCAAATAAAGAGAAAGCTAAATGCACATTCATAACGTTTTATCTGTCTCATGCAGCTGTCTCTGTAGCCCGGGGAACCTATGCGGCACAAGTAGAGAATTATGAAGGTCTTCATATCTCTTGTAGATTATTTTACCGCATCATTGAGGTGACGGTGATCAATGCATGGGTATTGTATAAAAAAAACAATCCAAACCTTACATTAGGTGATTATAGATCAGAACTTGGAGAGACATAATGCTCTTGCGAAAAGTATGATGGGAATAGAAGATAAAGACCCAGTATCTCAGAGAAGGGAGGTAGAATCTAAAAAACACCGAGATTCCATGGAGCCTGTCCCGCCAAAAGATATACGAACTCATGGTATAGCCCATGACAAAGAAAGGTGCGGTTCTAAAAATAGATGCAAATTTCCAGGTTGCAAAAGATTTTCCGGACTCAATGCGTCAAATGCAAGTTTGCTTTGTGTTACAACAACAATCGCAATTGATTTGCGATTCATTCATAAATAATATGAACTCTTGTATTCTAACTAATAATATAAGTATGTAACTATTAGTTTATGTCTACAATAATTTTAGTAAATAACGCATATTGTTGCCAAAAGTCTACATACCATTTTTTTGTCAAAATATATAAAAAATTTTATTACCTGAATTTTTAAATTATTTTTTACGTAATCAATGACGACATTTCTACACGAAGCGATTTCTTTAAATTCAAAACAAAAAATCACGCATTTTAGGGTTAATTTCTGCAGAAATCATTGAACTTCAATTCAGTTACATTAATTCAAGTTTGTTCCTAAAGCTATTTTCTTCTCTTTTCGTCTTTTTTGCGTAGCAATATTGGTCGCAGCTCAATCCGTATACATAGTATGCGCTATGTTATTCTTTTTATTACATTATATGTTCAATTGATTCTTTTTATGAGATGCGAACTGCAGTTACTCATATGTCAGTGAAAGAAGTTCAAGAGACTTGGCCAACTTCCCTCTTGAAATTTATGTATTTTGTAGCTCATAAATTATTGACAACGGCTTGCCCATATTTTCACTTCTCACTAAACCCAAACGTATACCTTAACCACAAATTTGTATTATAAAAGCACATACGTTGTGGTCTTATTTTTTTACCTATTCTTTTCAGTGTCTGGCTGTCTTCTTCTTTTTTATACATTTATTGGACTTGATTATGTTCTACAGTTCTATTTTCACTATGTGATTGTATAAATAATACAAAGATTTTTTGAAAAGTTTTTAGTTCAAAATTTCTTCTTAAGGGAGAAAGTATGTAATTGATTATTTTTAATTAAGGATGTTTTTAATTTCCAATGTAGTATAAATTTTTACATCGCCGAAAGATGAGGGATATATTCATTTTGTCAAAACACAACGCCCAGAAGGAAACATCACAGACCCTGCAAAGTATATATATTCTTGACGAGCATCAAATTTTAAGTCGATTTAAGCATGCCTTTGTAATGTTTGTCGTACGCATTCCGTTGGCCGTAAAAATGAAGCTACCGACTTCAAATTTGACAAAAACTTTGGATGTTCTTGCACGCAGGTTGTTATTGAAACTGGGCCAAACCGTTCGAAGGACACGCCCACAGCATTACGTAAACTGAGAACGCTTTTGATTTTCAAAGGGAATGAAAAATTGGGTTTTTGCTCAATACTCATAAATTGTAACAGGTAAATGTGCAAAACTTTGAACGCATATTCTATGGGCGATGCTGTAGCAACTGTATGAAAATAAAAAAAAAAAAATGGACCACGCTTACCCAATATTAAGTGTATCTAAATTTAATTTTTTTCAATAAATTTATAAGGGTCAGACACAAGTTTCAGGAACTCCATAAAGTATTAAATTCAAATTTGGAATACACCTAAACACGTCCATGTGGTTGTCTGTTTGTCTGTCCATCTGTCTGTCTGCGCAACTGTGTAGTCTTTGGAGTAAACATTCTCCCGTTAGCGAAAACGGAGATTTCATATATAAATTTCCAAAAGAATTTGCATGTGTCTTAAACTTTTCCAAGGACGTGCCTACAACGTCCACGCGTCTATGCGATAAACCTTTTTATTTCAAAAATAGAAAAAATCAGCATACCCACTCCATATAGAGCGTGAAAATTTAGTTCTTTGACTTTTTTATCTTTTTTAGGATAACGACGACGGGTATAAAAGAATTGGTCACGACTGAATATAATTTTCTTGCTTGTTTACGTTTGGAAATGGTACATTTTTAAGAGTTGACAGAAACCTTCTTAGGGTCGATCACTAAAAACGTTAGACCGATTATGTTTACGCATCACTGAAAGCCTTTGCACTTCTCTTACCGTACCGTTGACGAATTACTTATTAAATTTAATCGAAAAATGTTCAATAAAGTTGTGAATAATATGAGGCGTTGCTTGTGCCTTCCGAAATTGACAACGGGGCTGTTTCTTTTCGCTTCTTAGTAAGTGGTGTGACAGAGGCTAGTACTTCGCAAACATACTGCTGAATTTTCTTAAGGCCGCATTATATATTTTTTCCGCAATTCTCATATGTTTTTCGCTTTCTCTTGATGATTTAGTGGTTTTGTTGTTTTCCGTGCGAAAGCATAAAAACGCATTTAACATGAAGATTTCCACAGACACTCCAAGTTTTAGTAATGAGTTGATGAATATTTGATGATAAAAATTCGTGAAAATGTGAGTATATCAAACGTTCGTATTTGTTTATACGCTTGTAAAACAGCAAACTCAATTACGTTCATATACTGTGTAAACATTGTGGCGCGTGGATGCCATTTAATAAGCGCTCAATTTAATCTAATTAAAAATGTATGATTTAATCTGCAATCAGTCGTGTTAATTGGATGTAACACAAACTTTTATTTACCTGAGGACATATGTACAATTATGTAACCTAACTTTAACTAACACAATTGTATATATATTCTAGCAATTGGACATGCAATACGAAAAGTTTTAGAAGCAGAAAAGCTGAAAAAAATTCTGATTAAGTTGACTGGACTTGAAAACGCAATAAGCTGTGAAACAGTCAGAAAGTGGTTTGCTGCTAGGTCTCGTTCAGATGAATGTTCACGTTCAGAGAATGAAGTTCACATACATGCGACTTTCTCCAGCAAAACCAACCCAGGAAGTAATTTTTAACTTGGACCGGGAGCTTCTTTCCCAACTGACGACTATTTCTTCTTCCTTTTTCTGATTAGTATTGTTTCGAATCAGGTACAGTGATATTGATGACCACTTCCTCGCGAAACCGCGAAGTTTGTAGCGGGAGGGCATGCGCAAACTACTTGCTAAGGGGCAAAAGCCCATATATGGTGGTGATGCACATTTCGCCTTTTAATTAAATGTTAATTTTATCTAAAATGTGACGGAATTTATTAATACATCTATTAATATGCTGTTAAAATTAAACAGCTTAGTTTGCTCGCAAGTCAAGAGAATCAATATCTTTTGATTCTATTTGAGGACTAATGAAATCCACATCCTAACTGCGCCAAAAAGCTCAATACGGCAATCTACGGCTTTACGCATAACACTTTGCTAAAATTTCTATGCTGAAACTTGAGCAAAGTAAAACCGCCGAATGTCCACCATTTTTACGCACTTATAACTATAACTAGGAGCAAGTGATCTTTTGAAGAATCTTCTTGCTCTTGTGTTAATTGCGGGTGTTTGTATCTACATGCTATATCTCACATAAATATGTAAGTGCACGTAGTCTTATCAAAACTCTAACGTTTTAAATTTCTTGAAAGAGAATCGAAACGCATCGGCTAAGTCTTGTATTTCTTTTACACATAGAGAGAACTTTTTGTATTCGCATAAAAAGAGCGCTGTCCTACGTTAAATGCCCTGATGTGAGTAATGTGCTTGTTCATATTAGAATGGCAAAAAGTTAAATTAAAAAAAAAAATAAAAATAAAAAAAGCAAAACAAACAAGCGTGGTGGAAACAAAAAATAAATTAATAACAATAAAATTTCAATTTAATACAATTTTAACTGTGTATGTGAAGCCGGGTACATATTCTTATATATACAAAAGTGTATGAGTTGCAAACTCTATTACATTAGAATTACATAAAATTAAACAACACGAAACGAGAACGATAAGACAAGAGGAATAGCAATCAAAACAAGAAGCAGTTAAGCGTAATAATAGCAATTTGAACAATTGTTGTTTGAGTGAGAGTCCTTGTGGGAATTTGGGCTTACAATTCAATTTACTTTACAACGCAATTGTATTAAATGTAGCCTGAGCCCCCCGCTTTCGTTTATTACTTGGTTGTGCTGATTTACGTCGGTTATACACTCATCCACAGGATCAGCAACCAACCTGCGCTGAGCGATGACACATTATTTTTAATCTGCTGCGTTTCATGTATTAGGCAATATAATTGATTACCCTACTTTGTGTCGTTTCATAGTAAGCCTTTAAGATGCGATAAATGACGTTATTCACATACCTAAACAGCCTAAGAACCTAAATTACTCGTGTAGTTATTTTAAATTTAATATTACGTGCATATTGTTTTTTTTTACTTATAGTTGCAAACGCAGACATTGCCTAAAATATATATTATTATTATTATTATCTAAATTTAGCCAGAGAATAAATTCTAAGACTAAAGTCTTAAAAGCACTAGCATCTAAGGCTTTCGGCTTTTTATTTATTTATTTATTTTTTTTATTAATATTATTATTATTTTTATTATTAAAAACTCTACCGCACTTGAGGTTTGAACCCACGACCATTGAATTGCTAGTCGAGACTCTTGCCTACTCGGCCACTCAGGCGGATAAAAATATATATATATATACATATACATATATTTTCCATCATTCAAATTTTATATCCAGTAGTCATATAAAAGAAAATTGAAACCAAATAAACGATATCGACAAAAAAGTAAAGGTTTACAGAACTTTGTAGTCTTCAAGGCGGATATTCTTTGGTGTGTGTAGAATATAATGACTAGCGAAATAAGAGTGTTATAGTGGTATTCATGCACACTATGCTACCTTAAATCAATAAAACTTTTGAAAAATGTGAAAAATCTATAGGCCATCCTCATAAACTGGTCCCTTAATTAGCTTTAATCTCTCACGACAAAGTAAATCATACGTCATTTTCTCTTCAACCAAAGAAAAAAAATCAGATTTGTGATAATAGTAAATTTGAGAATAATGAAATTCTCCTGAAGAGATCGAATTAAAACTAAGCCACAAAAAATCAGATATTATTTGATTTTGATTGTGAATTAATAAACATCTTCCAACATTAATAAGCATACGCTGGTAAAACCTAGGTTGACGTGTTATATATATATATATATATATATATATATATGTATACGTTATGTTTTGTGTTTGGTAGGATTTTTCGAGTATCACGCATTATGAGTTGCTTTAAAAGACGATTGGGGCGAAATATTGCTTAAGAGTTTGTTATTATCAAATCTTATTCAAAACATCGGAACATATTTGGACAACTTAGTGAATTTTTTTGGGTTTAATTGTTTATTACTTTTTTCAATTTAACTTCGGTAATATCATGAACAAAAATCACCTAAAATTGATGCGCATGAAAATTCCATTGTTAGCCAAAAATGATTCTGATATATTACATCACACATTAACTAGATATTCCATTCTTTTTTTTTTCTTTTTTTTACTAAAAGAAATCATATTTTTATAAATATTATTAATCAATTAGATTAGGTGTTACTTCTGCATTAAACATTTTTGACTGTTGAAGTAGTGTTGTAAAACATTTTCTGCGTAGCACTTTTTAATGAACTCCTTAAACTCTGTGTTTTATGTGGGATGATTAAAAAATAAACTACATCGAAATGTTCCAACCCCAACGGTTTAAAGATATTTAATGTTGATATTAATAAGCGGGCGGATTTAATCAACACAATATATAAATACGATTTCTATATATGAGTATGTCTGCATTTTACAGCTCGTCAATCATGTAAAATTATGTGAAAACACACGAATGGAGAAACGTCATGAAAGCATCTCAACAACCTCCATGTATTGCAGACTTATGTCTACATATGCCAACAGCAATGACGACGAAAGAAACGGTAAACATAACAAGAACTTCAGTTGGAGGATCGACTACTGTGGCCCGAAATGTTATCACGCCACAAACGTTAACGGTGAAGTCAATAACTCAGATTAGTCCAGGGATACCACCAAATCTAAGTAGTGGCCTTCATCGCACTAATTCCAGTTTCGCTGCTCAAAAATCGAATCAGGTAAAACTGCAATTACGTGCCTATCCATTACTGTTTAAGCCGAAACAAAACAGACTTTACATTTCCATAAAACTCTTAGCTAGATAGACAGCTTTCTGGTACCAAACGTTTGTTAAGCATAACCTGTTGATGTAATTATCTTTTTGCGTGGGTGTACTTAGTTAACAGGCATATTGTAGCTATTCTTAAATCTTATATATGAAATCCAACCAACAGAGTTACATCAGCTTCTAATTCGATTCGGTTGCAACCATCTGCTGACTCATATCCTCAGAGTTCTAAGCGAAATGATAACACTTCCCTTTTTTATGAAAACTATTTGAGAATAGTCTGCAACGAAAATTGAGTTGTTGGCGTTGCTTAGCAGGAAATGTTGCATGCCATTACAGTTCTCAACCCCTAAATAACGCACAAAAAGGCATCAGATTTGATGAGATTTTAATTGAACTATATAAAAAACATGAAAATTGGAAAATTGTATCAATAGAAGATTTTGCAAAAACATATGTAAAGACAACGTATAATTTCGAAAATTGTGCCACTCTACCATATTTTCATTAAATTTGGTTTTTTTAGCCTTTTCATGTTGGCCCCATAATAAGCAGCGGCCTCAATGCTCATATGCTGTTTGTTTGAGACTAGTTACTGCAATGTGCTACATAAATTTTGTCGCTCGTTTGACACGCTTAGTAGCTATAGTATCTTTTTTTTTTGCATTCTTTTACTTGCATTCATTATGTCTAGACTGTGTCATATTTCAATTTAGTAGCCCGAAAGGATTAGATAACTTTCTGACGGAGATAAAAGATTGTGGAGAATATCAAATGCTCAGATTAACCCGTCTTTGATATTCTTTAACTCCTCAGACCTAACGTATACAATTTTCGAAACACATTTTCACTTCCATACTCTCCATCGGCATAGAAAGCACTTTCAAAAGTTTTTAGCTGTCGTTTTTCTTAAGTTACAAAGCAAAACGCAATTGAAACCGTTAGAAAATTATTTATATTAGTTTAAACTGATAATATAATTTAATTAGATTATAATGAAATTTTTAATTTGCTTAATTTTAAAACTAGCCTAACAGTTTAGTATAAAAATTCGTAATATAGGACATTATCGAATATTTGTTATATATATTATACAGTGTGTATGCATACGACTCACTATGATCTGCACCAGCCAGATTTGTCTAGTGCAAGTTAAGAAACGGGAAAATCAAGACCACCTTTTTTAAGGGAAATATGTAGAGATTTGTTTTTCGCAATTTGATTTTCACCAATCAATGGAATATGGTCTTTTTTAGTTACTCTAATCCTACCAGCGCTGGAGAAGAGATTTTCGACTACTTAAATAACGAGATGTCTGTTCAATTATTAATGAAGCACAATTATATTTGCTCAAATAAAGAAAATACTAATAGGACTTCGCGGTGGATAACCTTAAACGTTCCTGCGTATGCGTCTGAGAAGTTTTCTCTAAATGCGACTACGTGTGTGTTACGACTGCCTGAATTTTATAATATTATCGCATGTGAATCAGTCTTCAGAAAGTTAACAGAGCCTCTGAATAACAAGCCCCTATAAGTTATATTTTTGAGTGACTTCTTTATCTCGATCCTTTGTACATTGTATTTATGGGACCCAAGAATGATATACGGAGGTGGTGGTCGCAGAGTGTTGGATGCGACTGACCACTCAATATAGCTACGACCAAAGTAAACTCTATCGCACTGAGATTTGGACCCGCGAACAGTGACGTTGTCATTACAATTCTTACCTATTCGCTTTCTCAGGCGGGAGATGCAGGTAAAGCGTACGTTAAATTAAGAACGTAATTTTTTGATAATGCTGTGATGTTCTGGAACTCGTTACGTCCCAAATTCCAATATTAACGTTAGTTATAAACGCAAAAAGAATTGTTAATATATATATTTTGTAAATTTCTTTGATTATATATTGTTATTATTAATATATATTTTTATTTATTTATTTTAAAGGCTACCGGATAACTTAGATCATATGCTTGTCTGTTTTGAAAGCTTTATTTATCGAGATTTGCACCCGCGACCATTCATTTATATTCGGGATCCTTTCCCTACTCGGCTATTCATGCGGATGTTATAATATATATATTACTATATATATTATTATTATATGATGTGTTATTTATCTATTTATTTACTTATTTAGTTATGTATTTATGTTTATTTATATACATAATTATTTGTTTATTATATCATATTATAATACATTATATGTTCCGCAACCTTATTTATATTTGCATTCACCTTGCATGCTTTCTCTTATTTCCGCTGACATTATTTCTATGTATATTTTTTTGCAAAACTGGCCGCAAAATGTGTTTCGTGCTTGCGTGATAAGGTGCACTGGTAATTAGAAAATAACAAAACAATATGTAGCTTTTATGTCCGGTCATCTATTATACGAATACTCAAAGCAGCGGATATTAAACGGTACGTTCAAGTATATTGTTGATCCCGGTCGAATCAACCTTATACCATTAGGGACTTCGGCTCCTAATTGCTATTTTGTTTTGAATATAATTTGAGGCAATGTTGAATAGACTTTTAAATATAATGCGTTTACGGGCAGTTTATACTAATGAATTTTCCGCAGTCATTAGAATTTCTGTAAGTGGTTGATTACATAGCTTGCCGTAAGTTCAAGCGGGCTTGGTTTTGTATTTCGCGTAAAGAATGCTGTTACGTATGCAATCTTTCAATAAGACGAAATTCTGCCTTGTATGCTTCATATTGTTTTTGTGCGGAAAGATATTAGTTTTATTATTTTATATGGGAAATTTGTTTCAGAGATCAGACTAAAATCGCTTTTAAATTTCAAAAATCAATATCTGCTAGCTTCCTCTAAAGTTTGTGTGCGAAAATGCTTTTACATCCTCTGCTAAAATGCCCACAAATAATAATTAATAAATCAGCATTTTAATGCGCTTTCAGAATTTATCACTAACCGAACAGAGATTTTTCGTATGTCCTTGACTTCACTGAAAAGCACACTAACATCTTTTTGCAGTCTTTTTCGGAGTACGTGCTCTTTGTTCGACCATTCGAAGTCGCCTTTTGTTCACTTTCTTTGTTGTACGTTTAGATGAATAGGTTTTGAAAATTTGGGCGAAAAATTTCTTCGTAAGGCAAATTTTTAACTAGGGCGGACTACTGACTTTTATATTTCTTAGCATCAGTTTTGCTATATTATTCAAGCTATGCGGAAATGTCTGATCATTTCAATAAAGAGTAATACTGCAAATTGTTGAAAAGTTTAATTATGAAATAGGTCAAAATTACTATCGTTTACCATTAAATATTTTAGATGCTTTTTTCCTTTATAAAACGTTTAAAAGATCTTGTGGGAAAATCAGGTTTTCTTTCGTTACTAAATCCCACATGCATGAAAATGTGAACACCAGTAGTATATACGAATAATAACAAGCTGATGCCAAATATAACACAAAATTGATCATTGTTCTTCATGATTCGCTATAAAGTTTTGAGTTATTACTATGTAGCATTTACTAGTTAATGGATACCATATGTCTTTGATGTAAAAACTTCATTATTATTACTGTTTGTTATTGTTTCTATGTTTTCAGGTTAGTACTGTTTTATTGTGCGGCATTCCCATAGTTTCGTTACATATTGAAGGCCAAGAGCGTTTGTGTCTGGCGCAAATTTCCAACACCTTGCTTAAACAATTTAGTTACAATGAAATCCATAATAGGCGTGTCGCATTAGGTATTACATGCGTACAGTGTACTCCCGTACAATTGGAAATACTACGACGAGCTGGTGCTATGCCTGTTAGTTCAAGACGATGTGGTATGATAACGAGAAGAGAAGCTGAACGCTTATGTAAGAGTTTTTTGGGTAATAACACTCCGCCGAGGTTACCTGAGGATTTTGCTTTCAATGTGCAACATAAATGCGCTTGGGGATGCCGTGGGTCCTTCTTACCAGCTCGGTACAATTCATCACGCGCCAAGTGTATCAAATGCCAATATTGCGGTGTTTTCTTTTCGCCCAATAAATTTATATTTCATTCGCATCGCTTAAGCCAGAATGATAAATATGTACAACCAGACGCAGCTAATTTCAATTCATGGCGACGGCATATGATGCTAACCGGCCAGCCACTGCAAGAAGTAGTTTATGCTTGGGAGGATGTCAAGGCAATGTTTAATGGCGGCACTCGTAAGCGTTTAATGGGTAATGCAATCGGCCGTGCTTCACCAGGTGCACAAAATCATCAAAGCTCCACAAATTCAGGCCAAGTAAGGCAAGTTAATATTAATCAACAACAACAAAGTAGCAATGGATCAAATCAGGCGGCCCTTATATGCCCAGTTGCCAAACGACTTAAAGGAGAAAAACAAGATCTAAGCACGGCAACGACAGAGGCTACAGCTGTTGTTGGAGTGACTGGTACCGCCATTGGCCCTTCTCGCTCAATAAATCAAAATTATCAGTCTGTAAATGCAGCAACGGCGACGTCAGATATTACAGACAACGATTGTTATAATGGTAATGGCAACGATATGAGTATATTACCCTTTTCCCGTAGCCTAATGATGGACTATGTGTGGCAACACGCTCAAGCCGCAAAGCAATCCTTCGTACAACATCAACATCTAATTCATCATAACTCTCAGCTGTCACAGGCACAACAGCAGCAACCTCGACTGAAAGATAGCACAGCATTCACATTACCGTGGATAAAGCCGACAGATTGTTCGTCAATTACAGCACACCCGGTTATCAACAACAAAACTAGTCAAAATGGTATAATCGATAGCACAGTCCCTCAATTGATTAACCCCTCTGCATTCAAGCCCGTACTGCATCACGAAAATGCGATTGAAGCTATAAAGTGCGCTGCAGTCTCCGCAGCGGCTTCCACAGCTTCGTTAATTCTACCGTCTGGTATAACTAATCGATTAATTGACAAATTTCCCGGCGAGCCAACGTCGTTGGCACTCGCGATACATACTAACATAGAGCAACAGAGCGAGACACACACGGCACCACCATATCAGAATTTGTCGTCACCAACATTTGCTGTGCACTCCGTTAAACGCTTCAAACATAATCGAAATGGTACGTTGAAAGAATACCTTTTTCCATCCGATAATTGCTTAGAAAACCAATCTGAAGCAAAAGTTAAGCTGAGCGATAAACGTTACGAAGCGTCTAGCTCAGAAGATCACTTGCCGATGGAAGAGGATGTTCTTGTAGACATTGAAACTACAGAAGATGATAAACCAGTTCAGCTAATTTTTGGCCCCAATATTGGTGAGTTGGAAGGTGATACTAATTCCACTGATGAAGACGATGATATTGATGTTGTCTGCCATGACATCGGTGAAAGTGAGAGCATTCGGGTAGCGATGACTAGAAACCCTGTACTTTTAGGCAACCACTCATCTGACAACGAAAGTGATGGGAATCTTCGTTACCCAAATCATGACGATAAAGACGATGAAATCGATTTCGTGATAGACAACAAAAATGCAACACAAAATGAAGTTGATGATGTTCATACAAATTTAGTTACCAGGCAACAAGATTATCTAACTTCGCTAACAATCAATGCAAGTTCCAAAAACTTTCGCAATGAATATGGATCAAGTGAGTGCCTTCATAAGCATACATCTCCAAGCTGCCAGTTGGAGCAAAAGATCAACAAAACTAATTTTCTACAAATCGAAGGGAATATCACGGCACTAAATACAATAAGATTTCAGGTAATTATTGCAAAGTGCCCAAAACTATTTCTTAAATCCCTTGCGGTCGTCAACTCACTTGAGTTAAAAATTTCGTAAAATATCTAAAGAGTATTAATTAGTATAAATGCCAGCAATTTTAAAGAAGAATATGAAATTCGTGTTTTCCATATATTATAGGGACAGTAATTCAAATTTGTCTTATGGATTTCCAAATGACAATGGGCGTAATTTGTTGGCAGCTACGTCCACATGAAGTATTTTGGCAGTTTTTACAAATTAGAATAGATATTAGCCCATGACTCGATGCAAATAGTCTGGGAACTATCCATAATTCAGAGTTCATAGCTATACAGCACCTCTTAAAATGTTAAAAAGAGTATAGTCTCCCTATTTTTTTGGAAATTTTTTGAGGTAGGATTTTTCCGTCACTCTATTACAATTTAACGTTATACATTAGCTCTCGTAATAGGCTACATTTCCAGTGTAGTAGGTTGAGTAATTATAAAGCGCTGCAACTATAGACGTTGCATGGCATCTATTCTCGGCGAACAATTCTAATACGATTAATTGTTGCTTAGATTTTAAATATTACAAATAGAAAGATTTCCAAAAACAAAAAAAATTAAACAATATTTTAGTACCTCACAAAAAAATTTGATATTCAATATTTCAACGAGGATTATACATTATTTTGAAAGTGATTTAATTGTTTTTTAAACGAAAATATTTGAAAACTTTTGTATAAAAATTGTGATTTGAACGTGTACGCAGTAGGATCGTTTTAAAAAAGTTTTTGTTAATATATTTCCTTCTCTTAAATAAATAAATGCTGATGGTTTTGCTTGAAAACTTTATCTAAGTGTCTTGAATTGAAACATAATTTTCTTTTAAATATTAAAATGTCGCTATCTGTTAGAGAAATATTTTGTTACAGTCCTATTATTCCACGATAATGATTTGCTTAACTTTTTAAAATAGCTTCTTTGCCGTGGTAAAAGTAGATGTTCCTTTAATAGGGAGCGAAGTGCTCAATCGCAGTGCAAATCAGTTGAAAATGAATTAAACGTTTTTCGTTAAAGTTGTATATTCCAGTATTTATTTTCTAGTTTCGTTTTGTTAATAATAATCAAAGGCAAAACAACAACAATAATAACACCAATGGTAATTTCAATCTCAACAGCAGAAACAAATATAATGTCGGTAACAATATTTATGTAAATATTAAAAAGTGGAATCAATGAAATCAATAACTTTATAACGTTAACTGTCTTTTGTGATCTTACGCTTTTATTCCACTCCTTTTGAAATTAAGTTTGTAAAGTTTCTCAGCTTGGCAACTGATCGCGCCGTGATCGTATCGTTTTATTCTTGTGTGAAGAGTTATTGCGTCGTTTTCAATTTCTTATTGCTTTATTTCTTCTTACGCGTTTGAAGCCTAATTATTTGTAAAGGCATAAAGGTGTAAAGTGTGTAAGAGTGAAAGAATTATATTAATTATATTAATTTTGTCGTGATTTTCATTTTGGTTCTTGCGTTCAGCACTTGTGCCCTTGATAATAAATCTCTTTCGTGCTTTTTTTCTTTTGGTGATTACAGCTTTCCTCTTGCTCTTTGTTTACCGTTGCTGTGAAATTTTCGTCTAATTTGAGAGATAATTTTTGTGATTTTGTTTTCTCTCTTTTTTTTGGTGTTTGCAGGTTGGTTTTGCTTTCTCTTGTTCTTTTGTCCTCTTGATACAGTGTCAACGTAACGGAGAAGTTTTTTTAAATTTTTAGATAAATTAAGTGTTGTGGATCCTTTTGAATTTACTCTTTTCTTGTTTCTCATAATGCACTTCTAGCTTTTTGACGTGACATGAAGTGCCTATATACATCATGTCGCGCAATAACTGGCCCGGAATACGGTATTATCGGCCGTGCTGCAGACGCAGTCGTTGACCCCTCGAAAGGCTTACGATGGTCATATCCTGACTGTAGGAAGCGGTCCATAGACTTCTACAAATTGTTCACACAAAAAGCTACCTGGCGGCGAAAGTCCCATCAGTCAACTTAAAGCGCGTTAGCATTTTCAAAATAGCTCCTTCTCAATCTAGAGCAATCTCTTCTTTCAAAACGCTAGTTCCGACTGAAAACAGTGATATATTGTTAAATAAACCATTGTGGCCAGTAGGATCCTTAATTAAGGAATTTATCCCTCGAGATCGACCTCGTATTACGAAAGCAGTAGTCCTGTCGCGTTCAAAAAACTAAATGTTTCTTCAGGCCCATTATATCTCATTTATCAAAATTTTAAGGGCCTAAATTCAAAAATTCGGTCTACTTTCCTAAATTCAGTAAGCGCGGTGGGTTTCTGTTCGGCCTTCACTGAAACTTGGTTAAAACCTGATCTACATTCGTCGGAACTTTTCTATAATTTTTCCCAGGTTTCCAGAAATGATCGATTGAATCGCATTGGTGGCGGTGTGTTAATTGCCATATCTGCGTCAGTCCCGTCCAATTCAATAGAATTTCCCACTTCTCCTGACCTTCAATTTATCGCCATTCGAGCGAAAATTCCTAATAAATAGCTATTTATAACCTGCTCGTATATTTCCCCAAATTCTGATGTCTCCATATATAAGAAACAGGTTGCCCTCATTTGTGAAGTGGTCAAACAGTCTAGACCCACCGATTTGGTCGTTGCGTTGGGAGACTATAACCTGCCTCAAGTCACTTGCTGTAACAGTGATAATTCTGGCTGTTTGATTCCTACTTCAACATCTGATAGAGCTGTTGTGTTCTTTAACGAATTATTTGATCATAATTTAGTTCAATGTAACCGTACCCTTAATTGTAATGGTAGACTGCTTGATCTCTGCTTTGCCAATTTTGCTGAGATTAGTGTAAATCGTTGTCCACCTTTTAGTTTACCTGAGGATCCTTATCATCCAGCAATGTGCATTTCCTTTCATCACAAGTATGATAGTTCGTTGAACTGCCTTAATGTTTCAAATCCGACCTTTTCAAGCAAATATTATGATTTTCATAAAATCACTATTGTATTGCTAAAATATCATCTTTCACATATGAGGTTTGATTTCTCAACCGAAAGTATAGAAAGCTCATTGTCATAGTTCTACAATACATTAAATCTAGCTATTGCTACATCTGTTTCGATCAAGCAGTGCCGAAGTTCTCGAAGCACGTGTCCCCCGTGGTTTAAGACAATTAAATATTACAAGAATAGAAAAAACACGCTATTCAAAAAATATTCGAAAAGTGGCTCTGCTCGCGACTATTTGGCTTATTCGGTGGCGAGGCATAGATTTAACTCCCTCAACAACCATTATTATTGCAGATACCTTCAGTTCATTAAATCCTCTCTGTTTGCTAATCCTAAATACTTTTTTAAATTTGTTAATTCAAAAAGAAAAAGTTCGATACATTGCTCGCATGTTTCTTTTAATGGCTCTGATTCCTCGGGTGATTTTGAAATTTTGAAGGGTGTTTTGCCTTGGTGTTAGAAGAGTAGTGTTCTTATTCCTATTCAAAAAAGTGGGAGTAAGAAGAACTATAGAGGCATCGCCGAGTTGAACGTCTTGCCTAAACTATTCGAGAGAATTGTGACTCAGCATCTGGCTTTTGCCATCAAATCGTATATTTCTCCACTTTCTCTGGCTTTCGAAAAGGAAGATATACGGTCACCAATCTGTCAGAGTTTACTTGTCATGATTTCAAGGCTTTTTTTAGTGGCTCCCACACTGATGTCATATACACCGATTTTAGCAAAGCGTTTGATTTGGTTAACCACAAATTACTTATCTTTAAACTTCAAGCCGCTGGCTTCCCTTCCCATTTAGTGAAATGGATAAGCTCTTATCTGCATAATAGGTCATTCACGGTTTTGTTTAACTTCATCACTTCATATAAATTCCACGTTTCATCAGGCGTACCTCAAGGTAGGCTCTTAGGACCCGTTTTATTTAATCTACACATTAATCACTTGCCTTCGGTGATTAAATCCAGCCAGATCTTAATGTATGCTGATGATGTGAAACTTCTTTTTCCCTAGAATCGCAATCAGATCACCTTCAAATTGACCTGAATAATTTGGTGGCATGGTGTTTGTCGAATAATATGACACTAAACCTAAGTAAATGTAAGAAGCTTTCTTTCTCAAGAAGGAAGTCATTCATTACCCACTCTTTCATAGATTCACATAAGTTGGGAGACGTCGAGTCGTTCACAGACTTAGGCGTTCTCTTTGACCATAGGTTACGTTTTAACTTACACATCGAGTTCTCGTTAAGCAAAGCTAGGTCCGCGCTTGTTTTTATTAAGAGGTGGTCCAAAGAGCTAGATGATCCGTATATTACCAAAAGGCTGTATACGTGTTTGGTTAGATCTATACTTGAGTTTGCTTCTGTTGTGTGGTCTCCTTCATATAGGTGCTATGTAGATTCAATTGAATCTATTCAAAAGCAATTCCTGTTGTTTGCTCTTAAGAATTTGGGTTGGGATACATCTGTTTCTCTTCCCCCTTATGAAAATAGGTTGCTCCTGTTGTCCTTACCGGCTCTTGAGAAACCTAGATTTGTTCTTGGCGTTTGCTTCGTAATCAAAGTAATAAATGGTGCTATTGACCCGCCGTCATTACTTGGAGAAATAAGTTTTAATGTTCCTAACCGCTTCTCTAGACACTTTTCCTTGGTTAAGATTAGTCAATGTACATATAATTATGAACTGTTTAACCCGCTCAGAGTTGTTTGCAAGAACCTAAATGACGTCTATCACTTATTCTCATTATCGGACTCTTTAAAGTCCATTAAAGCAACATTGCTTAATGCACGAGATTTACCAATGTCATACTTAAACTAGTTTTTAACCCTAAATAGTCATTATGACTCGAAAATGAATTGTTGTTAAATATTATCGGTTGCCAAGCTTATGCATGTTTGCGGTGGCTTAGGGGTTCGTTTGCAATTTGGTCCTGCACCGATTGTGGGTGCGGCTCTGTGCTAATTGTGTACATGCTTTTTTTCTTTTTTTTCTTATTTTCTTCTTATTTGTTTAATTGTACTTTTACTAAGTTTTAATTATAATTATTTTAAGATTTACTTTAAGAGTCATTTGAACTCGACTGTCATTTGCTTTTAGTTGAGTTCCTGTATAAGTAAAATAAATAAATAAAATAAATAAATAAACACTGAACTGTGGTTTTTAGGATAGCATAGTTTTTTTTAGATCTATTTACCAATTATTTAGAGGAACTTATATTTACAATGCCTTAATCCTCTTTTTGGTCTTGGTCGCTGAAATCTTGTGATTTAACTTTTTTGACACGACTGTAGATTGACTTGTTCCCATAAATTTTTGCTAATTATCGTTAATCTTCTCGCAAGTACCCAGCTACATGAGGTAGCTAAACCTTCATGATTGTTAGTTTTTCCTTTCTTTGAGATTTTTCTTGAGATTTTCGATCGTCGAATGTGCGATCATCATAACAATAGCAAGAACAAAAACGCAACAAATAGTCATTATTTCAACTATATCAACATGGCTAATATCACTACCATTTCTTTCATTGTGGCCTGTTTGTATACACAATACCTGCCAAGAAATATTAATGACCTGCTCGTGCTTATCTTGCTCTGTGGTCATGTTATTCTCAGGGAAACGGACCTTTGCCGAAGTGGCGCGAGAGAGAACTCAAACTTGTAACATTCTCTAAATAAACTAGGCCATTTTTGCCGGACTCTGGAACCTACGTTGCCGTCTGGCGATTAAAGTTAAAAAATTTATGAACGGACTCTGTGAAAACATACACTTGAAATATTTGGCAGTCATTCGTTCAGACGAAAAGATTTGCCCAGTCTGGAACCGGAAAACAACATGGGCGTTTATAATAATGTGCATAAACGTGTCTAAACCTTGTCGTTGCAGCTTTCACCGAGCTACCTATATTCCTTATCACCCACGTCGTCATTTGCGCCTTTGGTCACGACATGTCGTGCTTTAATATCAGGCGCGTCCGATTATTGTGTTGACTTAGCTCCGTTGGCGATCGTCTGACGTAACAAAATGTAAATAAATCTGAAAGCAACGAACTTTCCAAAGATAGCATTTTAAGTTAACGAGAATATTTTAATATGATCAGCATAGACCAAGATATTCGATGATTTAAACGGGGATGCAATACAAAATATTGAATGAACAGAATTTAACACTTGATTTACCGCACCCGCCAATTTTCAAGCTCAAAAATGTTGCATATATTGGGTTTTAACGAAGTAATGTAGCAAACAACTTTTTTTTGGGACATTGTGTTGTTTCTAGATGTGGTATAGCTACTTTTATAGAAACGCGTCAATTTACGGATAAGCGACGCAAAATAAAAATCTATATATAGATCGTCTATAACTATTGTTCTCGAAAACATATATTTTTAAAAAACTGGTACCCAAGTATTCGACAGAACCACCTGTTACAGAAACAGTACTTAATCTCATAACTTCCATAATTTTTGGAAAAAATGATAAAATCAAATAATTATTTTCGATGCTTACATCTGTTGGCGCTGAAAAATTTGTAACTGGATAAATGGAGAAGGAAAGTAGTTATGAAAATTAAGTTAGCTGTTAAGAAAAATGAACTTGACAATTTAATTAAAAAATGATATAATCACGTTACGAAACTTTGCATTATATGACGTTTTCCAATTTTTACACCAACTCCTTTCCAAATTTTATATTTAGCTTGTTTAGTTATCTACTTTACTTTTTCTTCTTTTAATTTTTTTGCTATACAAACACAGATGACATTACAAATATTCCGTTGTAAATACAACGAAATAGGAACCAAATTCGATACGAAAGCAATCAAGTATCATCAACCCAGACTGCGATCGTACCGCTTTTGTCTTTTTTATTGTACAATCACTCTATAATGAGACCCAGCCACCAGTTTCAGATGTTATTGTCAACTGCGGATATGTTAGTAAGCCGTTCGGAACAATTTTTGGAGTGAATGTGGAGATCATCCTAATGAACATCTGAAGCATATTTTAAAAATATATTTATGTAGTCGGAAATTGTACACGGTGTGTGTGTTATAGACGGTGGCCGTTTGTCACCCACATATTTCTAATCCATCAGGGAATGTTTGCGCCAAATTTCAGCTTTCTGTCTTTATTTTTACGGTTGTGACAATTTACAAAGTTTACCCGCCAAATTGACAGTTTTTTTGCGAAAATAGATATGTAGAAAACGTCGGTGAAGCTAGGACTAAAGGAGTTTGTGAAAGTTGGCTTGCCTTTTAGAAATGCACCGTAGGTAGGAGACATAATTAATTTGACAGTGGAGTTAATTTATGAATTAAAATGCAATTTATCGCACGTTTTCAACATGTAATATAGATGTTGTGTATGTTGGGTTGAAGTATCAACAATGAAAATGGTGATATTATATGATAGACTTCGTCTATACCTCAATTTGCTGCTGTTTTTATTTATACTATATTTTTTAGATAACATTGAATGCCATTTTTAGATTATAATGTGATATTATAGATGTTGTGCATAAATGCAACTTTCAGACTACACTTGTTTCTGTGTTTACGTCACAAGCCCAATGCTACGTGCTTCTTCTTTCGATAATAATTCTCGTATCGTAATATAAATTTTTTTTTTGATTTTAAAAAAATTAATATCCAACATAACATCAACGCAAAATAAAAATATTAACCGTTTTTAAGTACTGCAGTTATTCTCTAATCTTTAAATCACGACCTTTTAAGGTCTTTAGATGCAATTAACATTTATGTACTTCAACAACAAAAAGGAACCTCCACCATGTTCTTTTTTTATTTGTTTTTAGATTTTAATGTCTCATGTTTTTGGATAAAGATTGTTGTTTGCTTTCTCGGTATTGAAAAATTTCATTGAAACTATTAGTTTTTTTTTTTTGATATATTTACGATAGGTAGGGCCGATGATTAGATAAGCTAAAAAAATTGTTTTCTCTTTAGAGCCAATTTTCCTAATACTTTCCATTATTCACACATACAATAATTGCATAGATAATAAAAATGGAATTTAAAAAAAAAAAATAAATAAAATCATGTTCTAACTAGTTTTGAACTTTTATGTTTTTTATAAGCACCTTGAGTTTCTATAAATAATTTTTAAAATTTTCTTTGTTTTAGTTAATTAACTTCCCTTCTTAACACATTTCTTATTACGTGTAGTTTTTCTTTTTTCGCACATATTCAAAGTACTACGTTTTATAATTTTTATATTAGCCGCTCAGCGAAAATTAATGCAAATAACATTTTTCTACACAAGTCAAGTGTTTTTAGAAAATTTCTTTATAGCTTTTTTCCGTCAGCCGCACCAAACCTTTTTCATTTTTTTTTTCATCAGAAAATCGAACAACCTCCCTTTTCTTTTCAATCGCCGTCCTCCTTCACCCATATCGAACATCAGGATCAACCAAAAACTGACAGAAATGGCGCCAACACATCTCCCGCCATTACACTCGTTCTTGTGCGAGAATTTAATAAACCTGTCAATGCACAAGCTTTATAAGCTAAAATCTTATGTTACATACACCGTTCCGAGAGTTGAAAATTTAGCAACAGGAAAATATGTACCTTCATGTCTTTTTTTATTGAAGAAAGCCTTTCGCAATTAGTCTTGCTTTGTACCTTATACTTATAACCTTTCCATTTGGCATCACTCTGTTTAATGAAACTGCATTTAGGTTTTACAAACCTTTGTACAGATATTCCCACTTGTCACGAAATTCCACATCTTCAATTTTTTTATAAATTTCGGGGATGATGTTCGCTCTGACTTAAATAGCGCCATGTAATTTTCTTGAAACCTCTGAAGAATTTCTCTTTTCCTGGAGGCTCGTTGTTTGATGTTCCAGTACCCAATCTATATGATGTATAGGATTCAAACGGTTTTTCTCCTCACCTGAATGAATTATAGATTTTGATATAGTAGATTTTGATTTTGCAATAACAATACTATTTTGATATCCATTCTATTAATTTCTTTGTATATTGAAAGTTTCGTTTTTATTTGTGAAACACTCTCTAAACAGATACTCGAATTCATTAAACCTGCGATTTTCAGTGAGAGATTGTTTCTCTCTATCCCACAACCTGTTCATATTCTTCCAAGTTATTTTAGCATCAGATACAGAAGTATATCTTTTACGATCAATAATCCTGGGTCTGGAAAGGTCCGGTTTTTCATTAAACCAATTCAGCAGGTGTGACATTTGTTGTTAATGATCTTGTTTAATTTCTATTAATTAGATACATTCTTTTGCATGTAGCTTCACCCAACGACATTTTCGAAACCGAGGTCTCCAACAATGGAGCTCTAATATTTTCTATCAGCAAACTTTGATTAAACCTCTTAGATACTCTATTCTACTGAGAAGGATAAACTATTGCTTCGGTAATTTATATGCCTATTTGTTTTTAAACTTTGAGCATCTCATTAGATGTATATCCCCAAGATTGATGAATTCTTTTGCCCGAACTTTGTCGACATCGCAGCTTCAGAGTCTTAGAAACATTTAAAAACTTCTAAAAAATATTTGCAAAGTAATTACAGCCACCATTAAATAAAACTGGCGAAGTACTTTGACCAATCATAAACGTTTAGACTAATAGATTCATGTACATCTGAATGGATACCCTCAGTGGGTCTAGTTGCTGTCATTTCTTTAACATTCCATTGCTTACTTTGGGCGTAAGTATTAGAAAAGTTAGTTGTTGAAATATCCAGCCTACTAATAGCCATATTGTATTGAACAATATTGTTTTGTTTTCTGTGATGTAATCCATCAGAGTGAAATGAGGTTAGATAAACACGGCTGGACTCTCGCGCGTTACTGCACCATCAGATGGTACTTTAAATCCCTCAATAATATATTTTATAGTATTTAACTTTAATCTATTAGAGTGCATAAGGTTAGTTTAAACTCTACATTAATTTTTTGATATGAACACAAAGCCAAACATTTTTTTCCTCTTGCGACAACAAGGTTTGAAATGTTGAAACGCATTAACGATTACCATTTTCATTGATTGTTATTTTTGCTGATTGTTTTGATAAGTCTTTCTTTAATACTAATATTCTGTACGAAAATTATCCATATCCAATTATTCCGTTAAATTTTAAGTTTAAGTCAAGCTTTTCAATCATTACGTGCTCTTAAATTCCCTGTATACAAGTTACTAATTGCAATATATTTATAAAATCATTGGAAATTTATATGTCTCACTGTCTTTGCCGTATTGTGTACTCCTGTTTAATTTAAACGCGACTGCTTCGCTTAACACGCATTTATTTAATTTAATTATAATACAGGGTCATCCATTTTGTGATCCTGAAAGTGAATATAAAAAAGCACCCTACTGGTTGAGACTGGAATCAAAATTTTTTTTTAATATTGTATAGACTTCGCTAATATTTGTGAAATACATAGTTGTACAGCGTACGAAAATAGTTGAAACTTATCAGGAGAACAATGAACTCATGGTTATCTTCTGTGCATGTGCGATGAAGCTCATATATAATTAAATGACTTCGTAAATAACGATTATTGCCCTTTTGGTGTAAACAAAACACATTTGATGTTTCTAAAGGACTTTTACGTGTACAAAAGTGACGTTTGAATGTGGATAAAATATTATTTTTGATCATGAAAATGGGATTGCATTTATTGTCAATCGGGAACACTAGAGAAACGTGCTAACTGATTTTTGTGGCAAAAATTAGATGGTTTCGACTTGGACGGTATGTGGCTTCAACAAAATGGTGGAACATACTATACATTTCGCAAGAAAATCAATTTATTGAGAGAAAATTTCAATAATTGAATTTTTTACTGTACGAAAAAGTAGTTGCGCAAACAGACAGATGGACAGACGGACAGGCGGACATGCTTAAGTGTATTTAAAATTTGAAACTTGCCAAGAATTTGTACATTTTATGGGGTTTTTGAAGCTTGTTGCTGCACGTTATAAAGGTATTAAAAAAACAATTAAAGTTTAATACTCTATAATATTGGGTAGGCGTGGCCAATTTTTGCATTTTTGTGCACGAATGCTGCAGCATGGCCCTTAAAATATGCATAGATGCGTGGACGTTGTAGGCACGTCCTTGGAAAAGTTTAAGACACATGCAAATTCTTTTGGAAATTTATATATGAAATCTCCATTTTCGCTAAAGGGAGAATGTTTACTCTAAATACTACACAGTTGCGCAGACAGACAGATGGACAGACAAACAGACAACAAGTTTGAATTTAATACTTTATGGAGTTTTTGAAGCTTGTGTCTGGCCCTTATAAAGGTATTGAAAAAAATTAAATTTAGATACACTTAATATTGGATAAGCGTGGTCCATTTTTTTTTTTATTTTCATACATTTGCTACAGCATCGCCCATAGAATATGCGTTCAAAGGTTTGCACATTTATCTGTTACAATTTATGAGTAATGACCAAAAACCCAATTTTTCATTCCCTTTGAAAAACAAAAGTGCTCTCCGTTTACGTGAAGCTGTGGGTGTGTCCTTCGACCGGTTTGGCACATTTTCAATAACAAACTGCGTGAAAGAACTTCCAATGTTTGTGCCAAATCTAAAGTCGATAGCTTCATTTTTGCGGCCAAGAGAATATTTACAACAGACATTGCACAAACGGACAGGCGGACAGGTGGACATGCTTAAATCGGTTTGAATTTGATGCTGATCAAGAACATATATACTTTATGGGGTCTCTGACGCTTCCTTCTTTGCGTTGTAAACGGTTTGACAAAATGAATATATCCATCATCCTTTGGTGATGGATATAAAAAACATTTATTTAATGACAATGTATAAAAGATTTTTATAAGATTTTAGATCCCTATTAAGTAATTCTTAATAATTTTCTTCAATTCTTGGAGTATTCTGTTATCTGAATTTCCGGTTATAAACAAGTAAACATACACGTCACAACTCCCACAAGAGCTTGCCTTTTTCGATCAGCATAAAATTTGGAATTAATTTATTCATACTTTTTCGTACGACTGTTTGTACTTCATAAGCTTCCAAAGAGCGTAAACACTAAGTTAGAAAGCTGATAATTCGCATATACATTCTTAAATCAGTTCTATAGCTTACATAAAGTTCGCAATATTTTTAAATTGGAAATAATCTTTAAAAATCTGGGAATTTTAGTTTATATTTGTGAGCAATACATAGTTTGATTAGCGAAGTCCAATAAGATCATCAAATTTGATTTGATCCTTTTCAGGCATCGTTATAAGTTTGAATGCGCTAATGCATATAATCGGCACAATGACACGTCCGCAATTAGCAAATAAGTATCCGAGTTAGTGGACATATTTCAGACTGTAAATCCTTAGTTTCCGACACCAAAGAAATATAGAGTATTGATTAAATGCTACTATATTGTTACTAATTTCTATTGAACAACTAATATAGAAAGTTGTTTAATGCAAGGTAAGAACAAGATCATGTATTCCTACGTGAAGAAGAAAATGTTACCTTTCAAACATATCTTTACTATTACGGTAAAGCTTCTTGGCCGACTTAAGCCTTTTCTGCTAGCAGATTAACTGGAGTCATCCTTGTTTTTAAGCAAACTTGGTGAGTGCGTAACGCTGAAAATCTGCTACTAAGTTCAGGGATTTGGCAAGCAAGTCGGGTACACAAGGTGTTCCTACTAGATCCATTAACATTCGTCATTGGAGATAGCTTTTTCACCTTTTGGATGACAGCAGTGGGTAAATCGCAAGAAGTGTATGTCTGGCATATGGGTGAGACTTAAAAATATAACACTCAAATGCAAGAGGCCTATTCTAAGTAGGCGTGTGAGGGTTTGAATATTGCATCTGTGAGGGTTTGAATATTGCATCTGTCTTATACATTATGTTTAGTATCGAAAGTAGTTAAAAATCTAGCTTGGACATATTATGCCATCTGCATAAAATTGTCTGATCTGAATTATCTGACATAGCCAGTTTCCTAGAATTATTCGAGGCATATCAAGCAAGTGTACACAACAACTAGCTATTTTCTAGCACTTGACCACTTTTGTGCTTTTTATGTTTATTTTACAGACGCCTGACTGTGTTATTCAAGTTTTAGAGAAACGCATCGTCCACTATCTGTAAAAACAATTTTTCATTTATGTTGAGCTGGCCGTCCTAAGGCATAAACGAGTTGCACTTTTCTAAAGGAAGAAAGCGCTTAAATCTCCATTCATACCGCTATGAAATTTCTAAATTATAGTAAACATTAAGTGTCAAAGCGACGTAATCTCTTCACTTCGTTCGCAAGGAAATGCGTTCAGTATTGCGTATGGTCAAGACATGTGGACAGGTTCACCTTTTGATATTTATTGTATTTATTTTTATTTTATTTTTATATTTTATTTACGCATCAAATTCAGCTGACATAAATTCACAGCCAAACTTAATTGGCTCTTAGAACTAAATTTCAAATGTTATTAATAACTATTAAAAACTTTTAAAAAAAGAATAAGAAAAAAAAAAAGTCAAAATTCATTCATGTAGTTCAGTTTTCGAATACTATAAATAAGTTGCAATTAGAAGCTAATTGAGGTGATTTGATAGTCTTTAATGAATGCGGTACTGAGATTAAGCTATAGACATCATTTAGATGTTTGCAAATGACTTTGAAAGCATTGAAAAGCTCGCAATTATACCTACATTGACTAAGCTTTATGAACGTAAAGTTCCTAGAGAAACATTTCGGGACTTTGAAGCTTAATACCCCCAGTAATGTCGGCGAATCGATAGTATCATTTATTAACTTAATTAAGAAGTAAATATCGAGGGTAAATCTACGTTTTTCAAGTGATGGCAAGGCTAGAAAAGGCAATTCATTTTCGTGAGGGCACAAAGAGACAAGAGCGGGGATTACTTTTGAATTCTGTTGAATCTACATAGTGTGTATAGGCAGAGGACAAGACAATAAACTCATATTGAAATATTGGCCTCATTAAACTCTTATACAGTAAAAGCTTCTTATTCGCGCTTCCTTCATTCGCGTTTTCACTCCCCGCGGATTAAAAAAATGCGACCTAATTCCTATATTGGCGGCTATAAATTTCCGCGATCGGTGTCTTTGAGAATGTAAACAAACCGAATGGAAGCAACCTTATTACTCAGCGAATAAAGTATGTATACATATCTTTAAATGTTGCTGCTCCGTTCTGTGGTAAAAGCCGCTTTACGTGTTTTATTGTTTCGTCTTTCACATTCGTTACAAAAATTGCGATCGAATAGCACCTCTCTGCCGGTCTTTTTCTAATTGATAATGTCAACTAAAAAAAATGAGTAACGAGTTTCAACACAAAAAAAATCTGTGTTACCGCTTAAAGTGAAAATAAAAATCGTTTACGCCTTGGGGAGTCATTTGCATCCATATCACGCTCATTTAATGTCATCGAATCAACTGTGCGATCGATGAACAAATCCGAAGATAAAATAAGATCGACTGTCGCTTCAACTTCACTGTCAGCGAAAATTGTTCGTGATCCAGCAATAGACAAAATGGAAGTGGCGTTGTCATTATGGATCGAAGACCGCAACCAAAAAAGGGTGCCCCTGCACAAAACACTCATTTCTAAATGTGGAAATTGTGTCATTAAACCACTGATACTTTAGAGATCGTTTAATCCTTGGGCTTTAAAAAATCAAAACAAGGACAACCTGCCATTGTTTTGGCGTGCTAACAAGAAAGCGTGGGTTACAAGCGCTATTTTTTGTGACTGGTTCCGGAATTGTTTTGTTTCTGAAGTTGAAACTTATTTAAAAAAACAGAACATAACCGTTTGTAACGTAAGGATCGTTAAACTTCTGAGATCACAGTTCAAAAAAACCTAGCATTGGCCTACCTTTATTTAAAGAGAGATCAATGTGCAAATTAAAACGAAGCTTTTGGTCGAATAAAACTCCTAAGTGCATGAAAGAATCTACATTTCCAATTGCTGCGAATCAATGAAGTAATCACTAGCGAATAGAGCCATCCTTGAGAATAAAAGCTTCTTAGTATCTTTAAAATTTAGTTTCATAAAATTTAGACAGCACCACGTAACCAAATTGTCTAAGACAGATCGAAGGAGATACGAACGCAAATCACAGGAAAAGGAAGTAAACATTTTAACATCGTCAGCGTATATTATGATATGACTGGACTTCGAATCACCAAAAGGAGATCAATGATGTACAGGATAAACAGAAAGGTTGCTAAATGGCTACCTTGAGGGACACCTGACGTTACGAGGAACTGATCAGAGGTAATGGAGTTAAACAGAACCTTAAACGGTCTAATATGGAGATAAGCTCTTACTAATTTCAATAAGTGTAAAGGGAAACCAGAGACTTGCAGCTTAAAGATCAATAATTTATGGCTAACTAAACGCTTTACTAAAATCAAAGTATATGACATTGGACTAGACCGACTAGAGAAAGCCTTGCAAACATGGCAAATAAACTCAGACAAGTTCGTAACGGTTTTCTTTTAGGAAACCATGCTGAAATGGGCAAATATAGGATTTGACAGCGAAAATTATGCATATGCTGGGTAACAATTAGTTCAAACACTTTAGGTAAGAAACTCAATTTAGCAGTGTCTCTATAGTTCTCGACCAGATGTCTTTTTCCACCTTCGTAAATTGGAATAACGAAGCTGCCCAACAAAAGGGAAAGCATACGGTTTTAATGAAAGATTAAAAATCTTTGAGATAACACCACATAATGCCTCATAGCGTGACTTGCGTATACATAATGAAGTGCCATCAAAGCCAGGTGCACAATTATATTTAAGTGACCTTGAACCTTGTATTAAGTTTCTACCTGAAATGAGTAAATACGCAATCGAGATGAAGATTTGATATGGGTAATTACTAGTTAAATCAGAATCAGCGAAGAGATTCGGGATTTCAATATCACCAGAGGATTTGGAGCCATTAAAAAAGGTGAAGGAGGGATATATGAATATTCTTCTTTTAGAGTTGACAAATTAATAAAAACATTTAGAGTTACTAAGAAGCTAGGATCTTACACTTTAAAGCCAATTGTGATAACTTTGATGGTTGAGGTAACTGAATCTATGTCTCACCGAAGAGAAAACGAAATAGTTGTATGCAAATCGTTCTTTCATGTATTTTTTGAGAAATTAGTTTTTTTTTAATTTTGAAGTATTTAATTACTTTTTTGAACCACGCCCGGCAAGCGATTTACAAGTATTTCCGGAAAATTAGTAAAGCAAAGATCTAAGAGTCTGCCATTATAATTAAAAGTTTGTTTTCGATCAAATAATTGACTGAAAAATACACTAGCACCTTCAAATGTTAGGCTTATCTTACTTTATCGGCTTGGCTTTTCGTGTGTCTAATGCCTACGTAAGGAATGCTTTGCGTGAGAGATGTAGGTCAGCCGTGGTACTTGCCTTGCTCTCGCTTTTGCTCTTATGATACTTTTTAGTGTGGCCACACTTGCCTTTTTTTCCTCTGGTAGTGTTACCGTTAGTTTTGCAAAGCCGATGTTATTTTTGCTACTGTCCTTCTAGTTTCATTACAATTTTGATTGTTATGATTGTTACTCTTCCCGATCTTGTTTTTGCATCTTTTTTTGGTAGTCACTGTCGCTTTTATTGTTGCTGATATTATTTTGTAAAGGTGATCTGCGGAAAATATTGAAGAGCAAGAAATTCGCCAAGTTACGCCGGGCAGTAACATATGAAATACGATGTTTACATTGGCTTACTCGAAAACACAATCTTTGCGTTAAGAGGAAATTTTCGACAACGATGCCGCATTGTTTTGTTTAATTATATGATGCTTTATGATGCGTTACTCGTGCAGCGGTGGCGATGATTAGACATTTGTTATGATGACCGTTCCTGATTATCTTGCTCTGTTGAGACAGATGTGATGAACCTTTCTTTCGAATGCAAATGCTGAGCCTTCTTAGCTTAGTGGAAGCAGCGGTAGAAATACATGAAACTTCTGTTTCATTGACGCAGAATCGTTTCTCAATTTTGCATGTTACTACACATCCAGAGGAGCAATGCCCCTACTTTGCTCCAGTTTATAATTCAGTGCCCACTACCTCCACATCGGCGGTTTGTTGTACATTAACGTAATTCTCTTCCAGACCTTATCTTTAATTTCTAAGCATACCATTTTGGCAGGAAAAACTCTCCTCGTGCTTTTCAACTTCGGTTGCTATTACAATACCACGCCAGTACTGTCGTGCCCTATTAACTCCCTACGCGTCAGTCAAACTCTTCATTCGAAGTAATTCAGACCTCGGTTTCGGACGATATCGATGCTGAGCACATTATCGGGGGGTCCCCTAACAACAAAGTCTGTAGTGAGCAAAAAGCAAGGTGGATTGTGATTAGCTCATGCTGAATCCTACTTAAACCTTTGCCAAACCTCTTGTACGTTTCCCTTAGCTTCCAAGCCGAATTACAATGAGTATATCTTTGTTTCATCTTGATGGATGGTATAAGGCCCAACAACTTCAATGGTATTAGCCACGTCCTTGTTAATCTTTTTACTTCTACTGTTTAACCCAACTTATCCCGAAACGTGGCAGGACTACTACCGTGGTGAATTTTACCACAGAAACTGCAAAAATGACTATAATTTCCGATAATAAAACAAACATTGTATAGACGAAATGGCCTGGTTTCATCTTAATTTGCGTTTTCAAACTAAAACACTGTGAATGCTGTTCATAGACTAACATAATTTATTGTTAATGATCATCGGAAAGATTTATGGAACGACTCCTCCTCTGGATTCGTACGATTTGAAAATTTTTACTGCTTGACGTTTCTCTTTTACCATTAATATGTACGAAACGAAATTTTCTGCCCTAGGCACTTCTCCAAACCTCGAATACAGCTCAGCCCCCCGTTTCTCGAACTAGACGCATTCGAAAATTGCGCTTTCCACATCTTCTTCAAAGAGCAAATAATTGTTAATCGGCCTTATCTTGTAAGTGGCTTTGTTGAGTGAAATCAACTCCATAGTTTTTAGCAAGAATCAATCTTCCAAATTTGGTATCAATTTCTTTCTGCGAGCTATGCCATCCGATTTGCCAGTGGCCTAACATCCTTACTTTGACATAAAGCCGCTTCTCCCATGGTGGCAGGCATTGTTCGTACTGGCTCCAATTAGGCAAGTGTCGAAAATAAAGTGAATGTTGGCTTAAGGCCCCCTACTTTAAGGCTGAACATTCATCTCCCAGTATCGTACAGAGCTCCGCGATAGCATTATCGATGTTACACCTTTGCCCAGAAGAAAAGCAAAACACCAAACACACAATGACATGTTTATAAAAATAAAGCAAATCCTTATGATTTTATATGCTGTGAAAAATAGTGAAAAGGAAGAAAAAGTTAAATAAAATTAAAAGTTAAACTAGACTAAATAAACTGCGAAAAGTAAAATTATTATATTTTGTTTTTTCCTCACAAATGAATTCTATATTTGGTTACTAAATTACAAATGAATGCTACATTTTGCTGTTGTATCATAAATAAATGCTATATTATATTTTTGCTTTGCTGTAAAATTTGTGTTTTCATTACATTTATATAAGTCAGTATTTTTTTATTTAAATAAATTTCATTATCATAACATTGGGTTTGGTTTAAACAATTTTTCAAAGTATCGCAAATATCTGCTCTCGTTATTTCCTGATAATTTTGTTGCTTGGCGTCGCGATCCTCCAACGAGACGTTATTACGTCGAACACATTTTCCACTGTCCTTCGTTCCCACGTAATCTATTACTCATGTTTTCATATCTCTATGTTACCTGTATTCTTTGAGGAGAGGTCTCATGAATCTTAATTCGAATTTTATTTTTTCTACTTGCAAATATAAGTATTGATAACATTATTAAAATTCCCATAGGAAATATTTCTACGAAATTTTAATTTTTTTGTTTCATTTAGGAAACTGTTATTTTTTGGTTTCTTTAAGTTAAAAAATAAAATTATATGTATTGTATCATTCTTAAATTTATCACATAAAATTTCGTTTTTAGCTACAAAGCCATTATAATCTATTTTAACTTCACAATTAAGGAAGGACAGTATGTAATTAGCATTTAATATGTTTTTTCTGTTATTACAATTTTGTATAATATGCCTATTGCTTCACTATCAATCGCTGTTGTATTAAATACATCGTTATATTTAAGTCTGCAGTTCGAATGTATAATATAGCTTGAAGCTCTTTATAGATATTTGAAAAGTTTATTGTCTCCATAGTTGTATCGCATATTATTGATAGTCATATTATATTATATTATAGTTATATTATACTCTTTAGGTAAATCGATTTCTAGAAATTTGAAATTTGGGTATCGGTAGAACTGGCTTTTTAAACCAGTTGTAAAAAGATTTTAATTACATTAACGAGTAAATTATTTTTGTAGTACAAAATGCCCATTTTGTTAATTTAATTTAATAAAAGTTGACATCGTAATCGATGATTTCGTTCGATATTAATACACTAGGCTGTAGAATAAGGTTCTTTGTGGGGACTATACAATCTTGAATTTGATTTACAATCTGTTAACTCAGTATATGACAAGAAATAATATTTTCGTATTATCTTTGTATGCTATATCTTCTTGGACAATTTGTTATGCCTAGTCGACTGCGCATGTATGTTCCGTTTTCTCTGCTTGTCTCGATCAATGCGGTCACGTACCGTCATACATGCACAGGCCATTTTGCTTTGTTTGCCTTCTTGTTTATAATTTTAAGTTGTTAGTTTTAAGAGAGGAAACTTATTGTATTATCAACAGGGGATGACCATCCATTGCAAATTTATTTCTCTGTTCTCAGTTTGTTCTTTATTTCCCTGCTCAATTTATCGCTTTTTCCACGACCAAGACATTTGCAATAATCATCATTAGGTAATTCAACATTCTGGCGACCGTGACAGGATTGTGTAAAATTTCCAAAGGAAAAGGAGAAAATAATGTTGTGTATTGTTACCGTTCGATTTTTATTTCCGTCGGATACCAAATGGGTGCGTGATCGCAAGATGATGTTGATGAGCCGAAAACCTAATATTGGGTAAGGTTATGTAACCCCTTGACATACGATGATATTGAATTTGTTCATAAAACCAATTGCTATTTTTCCTCTTTTTCCTTTGAAAACTTTACATGGTCCTGTGACAGTCGCTAAAATGTTTAATCATTATTTTCCGCAGTTAAGATGTTCGGGCAGTGTAAAGAAAACGATAAATCGCAATAATTTTATTGCCTTAAAACCGCACATTTAAAAGTATAAAACGAAAGCAAAAGCGAAAAGCTTGCGCATTTATAAGCAAAGAGAACGGAACACACATGCACAGTAGGCTAGAGATAGCAAGATGTGGACTATAGACAGTAAAAAATTGTGACATACGACATATAAATGAATTCATAATTATACGCTGACTTAACAAATTCGTTTTTTTTTTATATTGGCTATAATATTTTTAAAATCATTGAAATTTACCACAGAAGATACAGTTATAGTTTGGTTTATAATTTCTACTGGGTTGCCTCGCTATAAAAAGTATGCAAAAAAGGAAAGAAATAGAGAATCTTGTGCTTCTTGTTTTTGACGTCCTATATATGACAATCCGTGCAAACGCGCAACTTAGGTTTCGCTGAAATCGCGAAATACCTGCCATTCACTGCTATGTCTTTCTGTATTCTTTCATCTGTATTACACTACAGTTTTTATTTGTTAAAGTTAATAAAACCGATTTCACTAGTTATTGGTGCGGAATTGATTGGGGCCATTTGCGACAAAATCAGAAAAATCTGTGCGTGGACATTGCCTAGGTTTTTTTTTTTTTAAATATCAGTTGTTCCTTATGTGGAACACCCTTGTAAATACTCCCAGTTTTTATTTTATTTGCTTAATATTCTAGAATTCATGGCTTCTATACAATTATTTAACGTATTATGCTCAACATAAGGTTATCCAACTTCGAAGGGAGTACATGTGATTGTTGAAGGAAAAGCATTGTTGCAAAATTTGATAGCTTTAGTCATTTGGGTAATTATTGGAATTTTTCCTTCATTTTTTCAGAAATTGTATTGCTTATTTTTTCAATATCAGGATTATATGTATGGCTATTAGGTTTTGTATTATACTCGTGGAATCAAATCTTATGATGGTACGTTCAAATCTTAAGTGCGGTAAAGTTTTGAATAACGCTTAGCCTTAGACGTTTTAGACGTTAGCCTCAGAATAATGATAATAGGTTCTGTAGCGTGATATTCTATGTACTCTTCATTTAAAAAATTGCGAATATATTCGGTATTCAATTCAGTTACTTTTCCTCTTATTGTTAAAAATATAGGATGCTCGACACTACCAAGCCCAAAGTTACTAGCATCTGTTATAAGTTTAAATCTTTTGTAAAAATTGGATATCGTAATATAGGAAGATTATCAGAATATCCTTCATTTTTTCAAAAACTACTATAAAAATTGAGTCTTTCATATTTTTCTTCAAATACTTCGTAGTTGGATTTGATTTGTAATTACTTTTATATAAATACTTTATAAAAACCCACCCTTCCTACAAATGTTTCGATTTTTTCTGTGCATCAGAGGTTTTGAGATTTTAGATAATCCTTACTTTCGTGGGATTGAAAAAAAATTAGTCTGTTTCTCTATACAAAATTATTTCCATATTAGCAATTGGCAATTTACAAGTTTTAGTGAATTTATTGAGTTTAGCATAAAACTAACCTCCATTTTTTAATACCAAAATTGTTCATTTTCTTTGGAATAATCCAGAGAGTACTTTCTTGAATTATATGTTGTTTAAGCATTTTCTTTATTTACTTTTCTATTTCTCTCTAGTGAACTTATGGGTACCTATATATTTTGGAAAAGAGCGGTTTATCGATGTGTATGTAAGCACATCGTTGTTTTTATTAGATAAATTTTGAAATTAATCAAATATTTTTCTTAGCTCAAAATCTTGTCTTTGTTACTTCCCTTGACATTAAGTAGTTACCCAAAAAGTTTGCCTAATTTCTTAAATTTCTTTCGAATCCGTGTAACTAAGCTACTTGGGTTTGTATGCGTATCATTTCAAATACGGAAACCGAAAGATTTACTTAATGTTGTTTCTAAACAATTTTCTTCAAAATGATCACGCCTAACTATACTAGTTTGGCATCTTATCTCAATGAGATATTTTACTGCTTTAATTCCAATAATAATTGTTATTGAAGTTAGCTCTGATTTAAACGACCCCTGAGCAAATGTACCTCCTCATGTTCTTGTCTACATTTGTTAAATCTATAGGAACAGTTCCTTTTCGACGGATGATACTGAGCTTCTGGAAAGCGCTTGGTTTCCACTACGTGTAAACGTTTTGTTTGAATGCCATTTGTTGTTAAAATAGTTGAAATATGGTTTACTGGTAAAATTATTTCGTCCTACGAGACATTGGATTTGTTTTCTATTCAATTTTTTATTAGTTTTGGCATTAGTTCTTTTCCTATGTTTAAAGTCTATTGCTTTGGTGTTATACAAGCTCTAATTTGTTCGTTGATTTTTCTAGTAAGTATTTCAGTTACATCCATATCGACATTATGCGGTATATATAATTTTTTATTCATCATGTATGAATATATCTCATTTAGATTACTTATTTTTATATTTTTACCGCAGTTAAGTACTATGGGGTAAGCCTTTCTTGACTTAAAGTCCTTTTTGGGTTGTCGTCTTATCTCTTCCCAATTGCTGCTCTCGGGCTGAGTTGAAACTGACTTCTGTATTTCCCAACAACTTCCCATTTTTTGCTATCATTGTGCCATATGTTATTAACTCTGTGTTTTGACCATATAGAGGCAAGGCATTTTCCATCGGCTCAAAAAAAAAGGATGGATGATGACCTTTTCTAAATGTCCTCGTTATGGCGCGGTGCGGGCCGACTTTCCAAGCAGGGTTTTCGAATTGACAGTTGATGCTGATGACATTGTTGTAAAATTGTGTCTATTTGTTTGGATCTTGGCTGCACTTGCATGATTTGGTTCGGTATTCACCTTTCTGTTGCTGCATCCTTTGAATATGCTTAGTCATTTCATTTTAAAGCTGCAACTGGAGTTGCTACCGCTTCTTTATACTTTAGCATCAAATATTCGAGTTGTTCAATCCCTGAGTAAATTTGTTCAGCATTCATGGTAAAGTTTTCTGTTTAGTTTTTCCTTAATTTTTTTGCTTGAATGTATCTTTGGATATTTCATTTTGACAGTCGTTTAATTTATTTTACTATATGTACATTTTATTTCTTTTATTTTTTCTTTTATCGCTGCGCCAGTTACAGTAAGCCGACTCTTTGTTTTGTTCAGTTTTTGGAAATTACCTTCATTCTAATTAAAAAATAAACTTAAGGCTAAGATTTGCAGCTATTCTGGACTTCAGCGTACGCTTCTCGTTTACATAAAATTATGTGTACGGATACGCATTCTCATTGCATGGATATTTTGTGGTGGCTAACACAATAAAAATGCGATCAAGTTTTTGTGACATACAAACAAATGACAAAATATATGATTTGTATGTTTGCTTATTTGTAACTCGTGCGGATACGCCGAACGACAAACCAATATAAATGCGAAATAATATAGATGATTTTAACAGCATTTTTTCTTTTAAAACGTATAAAATTCATACAGCAGTTTTTCTGTTGATTTACATCATGAACTAGTTTTCCTGGCAGCCTCAAAATTATCCAGAATTCTTAACTACCTTTATTTAACGAGTACCAAGTGGCAGTTAAATGAACAGATAAATGGTTCAAGTACAAGTGTAACAAAGTGATAGTCGCCTAGGGATAAACAGCATATAGATTCCGATGAACGCTGATTGCTAAATATTTGGTACGTTGATCACCGTGGATTCATTTCTTTGTCACATATAAGCTCAATAAAACCACTACGTGCGCTTTTGACGATTGCTTTTTTAAACTTCTCTAACTAGCGAGGCAAGTACATCACACTTTTTTGTGATCTTTGATAAAGCCACGGTTACATTTAGAACGCCTATCCCCTGTATTCACAGATACTGTCCTGTTATCCATATAATTGGCTTTAATATCCGATCGATAAAAATAATACCATAATGGAATGGCTAACGTCTAATGGTTTTTTGATCGAGTAGAAACTATTGTTTACGAAGGTAACCTCAAGGACCAACAATAACAGGCTTTAGGAAAAGTGTGCTCCGCGCCTGTATATTAATGTATTAATATAAGAGGGCTCTGTCGAGGATTGCTAGACTTTCGAATAAAGTCTTACCACAGAGATCGCCCATCTAAATAATGGATTTACCCAGCTCATATTTTATTCAGCAATTATTTTGCGGCATGTTATATGGCTTGCTCGAAATACTTGTTCTTCTCATATGTTTTACTGTACTACTTTCCTTTAACATTTAAACAACTGAAGACGTTGCGGATTAATTAAAAAAGTATCTTCTTTAATGGTGGCAGATATGAATTAGTTTTCATCCCGATTAGTTTTAAGATTGATGAAATTCAAAACGTTTTTTTTGTTTAGTAGAAAGTTCTGAATTTCATTTCAGTACAATTCCCCAATTGTACTGAAATAACTTCAAACTTGAGCTACAATAAAATATCAGCGGAATTAAACGAATTTAAGTTTATATGTTTAACTCTGACATTATAAGTTAAAGGTAAATAAAAAGGAAAAAATTAAAGTAAAAAACCTGTATACAAATGGATAACTACGAGTAAAAAAATAAGCATGCACACATCCAGCCTAGGAATACACTTACATGCGCTAATTATCAAACTAATGTATACTCCGCGATGTTCATGTTGCTATAGAGCTTACATTTAATTTACAGTGATTATTGAGTGTTGGTAAGAGAATTAAGCATTAGCGAATTAGTTAAGCCTAATAGACGGGCATTGTTCTTACAATAGCGATCACTACATAGATCGGACTCACGACCAGCTTTTTCCTTAAAATCGGACAAGAGGATTGCTTATTAAATTTTCAAAGGCTAGCGTAATTTCAGACAACGACTCCTACATTTCTTTCAGCTTTTTAAATGCTAAACGGTATAACTTTCTGCTTTTTGACTTTATAATTTGGTACACATCAACATAAACCTGTCTTATACCAACTTAAACCCACTTTTTAACTTATTACTTAATTGAGACGAATCTTCACCTTGAAGTAGAAGACTAAATAAAAAAAGGTATTGATCTGAACTATATGCAGTCGGGTTAATGCTTTAAGTAGATGCACTAAATGCCCTTAAAATTTTGTATGTATGCGATAACGCGTTTAATATATTGTGTATATGCAATTATTACCTTCAATATTGAATGCCTTTTTTGTTTTGTGTAATTTTGTACATAGCGAAAATATGCCTTTTATGTGTTGAGAACATACACAAAAAATACCCTTTACGTATCGACGATATGTAAAAATATCTAAAAAAATTAATGGAATAAAGTGCTTTTCGTGCTATGAGAATGAATGCAAATAACTGTCCTTACAGTTGGGGAATGTCCTTGTGAATATATACAAAAAATGTTTTTGGAATTGTGAGTATACGCAACTAGTGCGTGCAGGATCTTGAATAGTGTTTGTGAATAAATGCTATAAATGCTTTCGATGTACTGCATATATGCAACAAATGCCTTTAGTATATTGTCTAGGCATTGTAGGCCGTTAATATTTGAGAATAGCAGGCATTTTTTATACCTTCTATAGCTTGGGGTACAAGGGCATATTAAGTTTGCGTGAATGTATGCAACACATAGAAGCACTCAAAATATATCCATCTTTTATTATATCAATCGATTTAGAATCTTTTGTTTTGTTTTCTTGTGTCCAACCTGCAAGCTTCAATTTTTGGGACATTGTGATGAAATTGGCTACACCGAGATGTTTTGGCCCAAGAACAAAAGATATTGAAAATGATTCGGATCGCACGACTTTTTCGCCCAGTTCCCATATAGCGCCTTATTTTGATAAGCCGTTATATGACTAATTGTAAGGTGATGTAGGGTATTTAATGGTGGTTCGTGACCCACTATAGTGGTTTTGCTTGTGTTTTTATTTAATTAGATTCAAAACTTTTTCTATATTTATTCTAATTCGAACAAAGACAATTTAGTGATTATGCCAATTATGCTATATATACAAACAAACAATATGTTATAAACGAAATATGCCTAACATAAATATATAAAATATGTAGGAAGAAAAAAATATATTAAAAGAAAGGAAACATACATAAATGTAAAGTAGAGAATAAACAAAGTTATAAAAAAAACTTGATTTTTTTTTATTTTGATCAACTGTATTAAATTGCAATTTGAGGGATAAGAATTATGGCAATGAAATAATATATTATCTTCAATTGTTCCCCCGTTTTAGCGTAAAATGGGTAATGGAGAATTTTGTTGTCACATTTGTTTCGGAGCACCAAATTCGATACAAAGAGATAAAAGCGATGATAGCCAAACATAAGCAGTAATTTTATAACTGTTGATCGCTGACAAAGCCAGAAAAACACTATATCAGTATATTGCCAACCCTGCGCAAGTGCGCAGAAGCTGATCAACGCCCCGTATTGCAAACCTTGGATAAACACATTAATTATTTAATATAATACGGTATTGATATACATATGTATATATACATATTAGTATATATGGTTCCTTCTGGCCAAATTTAGCAAAGAGTATCAAAGCAACGCAAGTTCGACTTGCTTGTCCCACATGTGGTGCTGGTGATGCACTTGAATGCGCAACACAACAGAGAACATATAGTATACGTCTGTTTTAGTTTTTCGTTCTCTTAAATTTTTTCTACGTGTGCGGCTGTATTTGAATCCGTTAATCAAATGACAATAAGAAAATCTTTTTTTTTTCTTGCACATGTAATCTTTTATTAATTCACTTTTATTTTTCTTTTCTTATATAAATGTTTATGTGTAATAATGTGTAACGTAACCCGTCTTTTGTTATTTTACGATATTTACACGACTCCTTTTTGAATTTAAGTTCATATCGCGAAATTGTGATTTTTAAGATAGCATAGGTTTTATTTACAATTGTTAGGAGATCTGTTTACAGGAACTTACAACTTTGGTTGTGGACACATTAATAAGATAAATTTAAACTAAAACTTTAGCAAAAATCTCAATTACATAATTAAAGGATTTTATTGTTTGTTGGCACGGGTGGATGAACAAACTCAAACGGCACTTTTTCTATAGATGCTTTTGGTATCTGTCATAAAGATTGTAATATAATGAAAACAAAAAAATTTTCTGGCATCATGGGAAGTCAAAAAATTTCTGTTGAAAAACTTGGTTAGAAAAAAAAAGAAAAGAGAACGAAAATGAAAACGAAAAAGAAAAGAGAAAAACTTGCCTTTTTTGGGAATTTGAAAATATGTACTCAAGAAAGAACAAGGAATAGAAATCGAACCGCATAAAAGTCGCAAATGAAACTCTTCAAAACTCCATCAGCCACAACAACGCCTTCAGAAAATTCAAGTAAATATAAATAAAGGCGAAGAAAGCACTAATTGATTTGTTTTAATTTCAAAAATTCTTTAAAAAATATTGAGTCAATGACCGTTTGTGTTTCATCAAAGCACCTCCAGCCATATTTCAGTAAATTAAGGAAAAAAGAGAAAATCTTGGAAGGATTCATTAACTGTGCATATATAAAAAGTTTTGCTCGGAACTCTTCAAAAATAAAGAAAACTAATTTTTTTTTAAAGGAAAAAAAAATAAGAAAACGTATAAAAGAGTCTACGTTACTGCTGGAAATTTATTTCTACATATTAGTGAAAGACTAAAAATTGATGAATTTTAAGCATCGTTGGTATCAATTTCGTACAAAAAGTATACAAGAAAATTAAGAAATGCGTGAATTTGTGCACGTACACGACGGCCATTTGAAAAGTTTCAGCAATCAAACTAAATTGTAAATGAACCTCACGGATCCAATCTATTAACACGGCACGCAAGTTGGCATTAATCTACATTTGCCTTTCCAACTGATATTTATCAATTGGAAGTTCGAGCTACAATTGAAACAGATAATTCAACACAGACGATAAGATTTGAGTCTTCAATTTTTTTTCGTGAACTGTTGGTAGAGTCTGCTACTTTGCCAGCATAGGAGTAGTAGTGGTCGGTAGTGAATTTAATAATTATTATTTTAAAACCATTTATGAACAAAACTGTAATCGACGCCACCACATGTAAGTTGTAAATATACTATAAAAATATTTTTTTTCCCTGTAATTAAAATTATTATACTTTTACAAAACATAAAAATTTAATTTAATATTAAATAATTAGTTGATGGTTTAATTTAAATGGCTATAGTTTTTAATTAACTCTTTGTCATTTTTTCAAATGAACAAAATCACAATGAACGGTTTTGATATAATTTCGGGAAGAAGACTTTAGGGTTGGTTGGGAATAGGGGCTGGGCTAGGACCATTGTTTAGATCGATTTATGTTATGTTTGTTAATAAAATTTCAAGCTTAGAAGTGCACGCGAATAAAAGAGTAATTTTTTGTGTAGCGCGGCTGCATGTTTCAAACTAGACTTTTACACCCATTCCAATCCGCCGAGCCGGACCGGTTTATCGCGGGCAACAATAATTTGACCCCAAAACACTACCCCTATTTGGTATTTACGTAGAATATGGTACAAGATATCTGTATATACGCGCTTTTGCATTCTTTTATACAAGATCAGATTGAAGTAGTCCTAATTTTTTACTGTCGTTCATTTCTATGGTTTCTTAAAACAAGTTTTTTTATCTCAAACGCATTAAATTTAACCCTTCTTCTCTTTAATTAAGAAAACCCGAATATTCTCGGGTTTCAACCAGGATTTTCCTGTTTCCTTTCCCACTTCCTTTTTTCTAATTGTATATCCTTTTTTTCTTCTTTTTGCAAACAGTTTGAAGACTTCTCAACACTGCGCTCATTATCTGATATTGATAACATCTTATTTCATATCTAACTTTTGGAAAAAATTATTTTTGTATAAGAACTTTATACTGTTATTGCTATTTTGAAAACCCACTCGTATGTGGACTTTAAAAAATTCTCAAAGTTCTGCTTTTAATATTTCTTATCGGAGATGGATTTGCGGTTTAATGCTATCATAATGGAGTGTGCTTTACACAAGCACCACAAGAAAGGCGTCAAAGGAATATATTACGTGAAAGTTCCGTAGGTTTTGCGAACATAAAAAAGAAATAAAAGACTGGCATCTCTAGAGACTCGATCTCAAGAGATTCGATTTTTGAATTTGGCACGCCAGAGATTTTTATTAAAAAAAGAAGGTTACACTAAGGAAAAACATGTGCTAAAATCTTTGTAAAGACAGACGAATCGGCGAAACTTACTTACCTGATGGGCTGGGTCTATACTCTAAGGTCTCCATCGGCCCATGATTTTATGTGGGAGACCCCAGAGTTGGATGATTTCTTGCTTAACCTGCGGCCCGTCTCATCATAATTGGATCGTTCTCCACTCAATGTGGAGCCCGTTTAATTGGAATTGCACATTTTTCTTTCATTTTCTTTACCATTCCATCTGGTAATATTAAGCTTTTGAGATGTCGCCTCATAAATAATTCATTGCTAGTTTTTATTATAAGTGAAGGAAAATGTCAAAATTTGAAATTTGTACTCCTTTTTTTGTCACTTATCTTTATATTGATAACGTCTGATACACAAGTCACCCTATTTTATATATACATATATTTATATATATTTGTGGCATCCCGTTCAGGAGATAGCGCTAGTCAAACGGATTGAACAATCAGTTGCCTGACACAACGTGCAGTACGTTCAGAACAGTATCAAGATTTTGAGACATTAGCTCCCAACAATGATGTGTTCCACAAGAAAAGCATTACAATATAGTGACGATCTTGATGGTTCGAAAGGAGCTTATTCCAAATTAAGTTTATTACGTAGCTTACATAAAAATTCTACTGAAACTAATACCTTGGTCTGATTACTTACAATCTCGTACCGTTTGATATTTTTAAGTCCAAGTTAATTCAATTTGAGAATAATGCTTCCAACTGTCCACGCGAAAACTTTGCTTTTAGGACTTTTAAACCTTACCATGTCCGTTTATAATAATATAAAAGCCAGACTCTTCAAAGAATTTTTACTTTCCCCTTCAATTTCCAAAAAATCTTAGCGGTCCACCATACCATTACGACGTTTTTAAAAATTTTCTCTAATCAATTCTAAACAAGACTATTCTAATCCTCCGTTTTTCTGATGTTCATAGAGATGGCATGTTTGACTTAAGTTACTCTCAGAAGATGTAGTAGGTGTGGTTGGTATCGGTGCATTTGTTTCGCGTTTTATCTCCAATTATGTAAAAAAGTTTTTTGAAAAATATAAATACCCTTGGAAACAATTTTACATATATTTGAAAACTGCTGACGGTAATAAATATGTTGTTGCAGGCTACATACAATTAAAAATGAGACTGAAAAAGTGTGCTTTGAAATCTTCCGGAAATTAGGAGCGTTAATTTTAACAGTACAAATATTTGATGTAGTGTGACTTTTGGCGATTCATTGTGTCGTCAGAAGAAGAATGCTTAATTTTTAAGCGTGATTTCAAAACCCCATTACAGCAAACATTATGCAAACTTCTGTTGAAATTAAACAAACTTTCTGAAACAATGGTAGAAAACGAATCAGACAATTCCAACATCTCATTTAGAAAAGACTACTTCGTAGGAAGACAAATAGTTTAATATTCAGGAAAAGTGAGTAATCAGATCATTTGTTCATGGATTGTACATCGTTGCAACGATCACTTTTCTGTTATACGTGTGTTAATCCCATATACTTGATTTACCAAAACAACGTTGGGGGAGAATTTCAGAAGAATATTAAAGAACTATAATGAGTTTCATTCAATAAAATTAACAAAGCTAAAAGTAGACATTCGTTAAGTTGGGAAAAAATTAACCGACATGATTATGCGAAAGAAATTAAAAACTTTTAGTCCTAGTGAAGGTAATGAAAATAAGAGAAAATTTGCGCAAAAGAAAAGACGTGTGATTGGAGAAACCATCAAACACTCTCAACAACTAAAAAAAGATTCCAGATATATCATTGATGTACGTCCAGATGGTAATGTTATTAAAGGTCTTTTTGATACAGAAACTTCTTTGTGTGTAATGGGAAAACGATGCAGAGAGCTGGAAGAGAAAATTGGTTACGATATTCACTTTACATATAATACGATGCAGGCGGACACCCATATCGATTGTTGGGAAAAATAGATTAAAACATGAAATTCCGTAATATCATAAAATGAATCATGTTTCACCTCTCTCCGGAATTGGAAAAAGAGGTGTTGGAATAGACTTTCGGCATGAGTTCAATTTGTTACCAAATTCATTCCCAATTATAGAAGTAGAAGTAGTAAAATTACAAGAAGATATGACAGCTGATACAGAAAAACACATACGTAAACCGTATTGGCTCACATCGGATAAAAAGGACGCATTAACAGAAATTGTAGATAAATTACTCGTATTTGAAAAATAAGGTCTGAGATGTACTCTGGACCTATAACAAATGAAATAAAATTGGTGGAAGTTCCAATAAAATCGCCATTGTGTATTATCTTCAACGGTACAATAAATAGTTAACGACGCAATGGATAATATGTTGTCACTTGAAATAACAGAAGAGAGCGAGAGTCCTCGAAACGCAAACAAGACAAAAACCAGTTCCCTTTAGATGTACAGCAATCAAATGGACTAGCTAGAAAAGATCCCTACCCACTCCAAAATAAAGAAGAAATTTTGAGTAGAACGGGTGCGACATTATAACGTTGGTTTTATTTATTTGGAATATTTGCTACAAACACAAACCTATAGAAAGTCGTGTTGTTAATGTCGCTCGTTGATAGATTATTGTTAATGTCTGAGGCCATGAAACAACAGAAAAAAGAAGGAAGATTTCTGGAAAAAAAGAGGGAAAAAAAGAAGATGCTCGTGTTCGGTGAATTGAACTATTTGCAAGACTATATATATATTTGTGCCTTTAAGGTCAATGTGAGCATACTGCTCTATTTGCGATCTTTTCTAACTAGCTAACCAGACACGTTTCTAATTCTGTGTTGCAATTTGAAGATTTCACATATTATGTTCAATCTTTACGAAGTTGCGCATCCAAGCGTTTACATGAAATCAATATTGTTCATAATTGAAAGCAAACAAATCGTGTCCGCAATACGAACATAAAAAAAATTTGTTCTTAATAGCAAAGAAAGTATTTGAGAAACCACATTTAAGCGCTAAAAATTGATGTGGGATATGTATATGTATACATAAATAAGTAAATAAATAAATGTAAAATAAGATTAACGAATGGCTTACAAGAAATAAATTTCATAGAAAAGCTCATCGAATGATTCTTCGTTCGATTTGTTAGCGTTGCCACCATTTCCAGTGACCGTTGTAGAGTACGAAAAGCGGTTCTTCTTTTTGTAGAAAACAGTATTGAAAAAAAACTTGAAGGAAAACCATGGTTTCGCAAGAATTGGCCAAGCTGAATTTTCGCCTTTACCAAGCATTTAAAGTACACAACCGCAAAATTGAATTCTAGTCTTCGTTACGTCATCAAGTTCATTATTAACGTCAACATCGTCTCTAATATTAATGATATCATCTGCAGCAGCAATCAATCTCATTTATTTTACGTATAAAAAATATGCATATGATTCTTTTAGTACCTAACATGGTTTAAGTAATCACACGTAAACTTACATATTATTTAATTCGTCCCGTTTTAATTAGTAATATAAATTAAAAGGAAAGAAAAAAATGCATGTAAAATGTATTTCTTTTTTGTGTGGGAGAAGAACAGGTTAGAGAGTCAATGGATCCAACTTCGTAAGATTTTCGTAAGATTTTTTTGTTGACCATAATTGAAGTAAAAGTTTCAATAAAGAATTGTACTATAAGCAAGGAAACCAAACCAATTAATATGGCACCTCCTCCAACTAAACCTTCCCGGAAAATATTCTAGAGCAAAGAATGACATCATTTTAGTAAACTTACGTTTCTAAAATCCATTAAAGAACCCACAAGCATCAATGTAGTTCAATTCTTACGTGAACAATTTTTTCGCAAGTTTGGAGCTCCAGAAATTATACCTAGTGATAATGACAAACAAAATCTAAACAGTTTGAGAATGTTTTACCAAGTTATCGAATAGAAGATTTGAAAACAGCTATACATTCATCATCATCAAATACTATTGAAAGATTCAATCAAATCATGTTAAATGCTGCACTTGTGTATTTAAAAAACTATCATCGTGACTGGAAATTGTATTAGGTGCTGGCACGTATTTTGGTAATATTTTCAGTTGAAACAGACTTTTATTGAGAAAAATTGATACAATGTATATTGTGCAAAATATCTTCCATCATTTTCTTCAACTTTTTCTCAACTTTCTGGCAATATGGCAATACCGTGTCAAAAGAACGATATTGGTTTGATACCGATCCAACCATCGACCTATTTTCGTACTTCTTCAGCATTTCGAAACAGCGTACCAGCCAACCTACGCTGCATTCAACTGAACAGCTGGTAACCACAGTGCGCTACGTGTTGTGAGTACGCTTGGTGTGGGTCGTTACAGCTCCCACCCTGTACCCTTGACGTCTCCTGCAACGTGTAGCCGAACGTTGTCACACAGCAAAATGATGACTTCACGTTTTTTAACCACTATTTCTGGTTTTTTTTACAACTATATATCGTCCAATGTGTTCAATTGACGTCACTAGACATCTGCAGTAAGAGTTTCGTACAGTTTTAGCATCTCGTAAAACGTTATGCCTCTCTGGTCTCACCATATGCGCAGAAAAATTTTATGGCCATGAACGTTCCGTTTCGGTGTCAATATGGATGGCTCTTCTGGGCTAACCTATGATTTTTTGCGCTACAAATTGCCGTACTAAACCACTTCCTATCGAAGTTCGCGATACGCTACAGAAAACTTCTTTGTTCTTGCCTGGTACGCAATGAAACCGCGATGTTCAAACCGTTCGAAATGGCATTTCCAGTCAATCCATATGGCAGCTATTTTCCCCCCGTTGGATCGCATATAAAGGTTTAGAATGATGAATCAACTGTTAAGCGATTTGAAAGTTCTTTGAGAGTTTGGCTGGATTTTCGTCCAATAAGGTTTGCACTTCATTCTCTTTGAAGTTCTTTGGTCCTCTGGATCGTTCTTTGTCATTGACATCGAAATCACTGTTGAAACCAAAACTGACAGTTGGGATGTGATGTAGTACGATCACCATAAGTTTCTAAAAGTGTTTGATGGGCTTCGGCAGCGGATTTCGTCAAATCAAACAACAAAAGATATGAATGGCGAAATTTCAATTTTGAGCATTCCATGACTAATGTCTGTGTAAACCAAATATGCCTTTTTATGTAGAGAAAGTTCGCAACCAGCAAATTTAACCGTTGTGTACGTTGATATTTCGCATTAATTTACCATTTTCACCAATAGATGTGGCCGATCAATATATATGCAGGCACCTATTACTTGCGTGAAATAGAAAAATCAATTCACACAGCCATTGAAGTTACACGTTTTCTGCGTTGTTTGTGTATAAAGTATTTACCTGCGGGAATGGTTATAAATTGGCTCGAAAACTAGAATCTCTTGTCTTGTTGGAAGATGTAAGCAGAAACGACCAAATAAAAATTATACGCAATAACACAAAAGAAAACCTACATATTGCTTATGAACACAAGACAATATAACACGGATATAAAAATTCCAAAACCCATTGCGGGTGAAAGGCAGGATTTTAAAAAATATTGGAAATAATGGGTACGTTATTGAAAATTTGCAAGGTGGTTATATTGGAATATACCATGCTAAGGATATAATCTTAATACGTTCGGAAATTAAACAACTATTCGGAGAGATAAGTTCGCAACATTCTATTTTTGAATTTGGAACGCCATAGATTTTTATTAAAAAAAAAAACTGATTGGATAAGATATGAGTCATTTCTATGTCAATGTCCACATACAATTTACATGGTGTTGGATAGTTCTTCACCGCATTTATCGTTTGTAAGTCACTATTATTAGTAGTCTTACCAGCATCGATGCATCAATGATGATGACAGAATTATCGATAATCATGGTAATCTTAGGCGTGCTAACCTTACCTTACCTTACCTTAGTCGTACGTAGTGTATGGCGAATTTATATGCCTGTGTAGTAGCATATTGGTATTCGCTTTCATTGTTTTATAGTCACTCGAGATAAAGAGATATGATAAAGGGATAAAGAGATATGAAAAGTTGTTCAACATTCTATAGGCCTAATATTTGGCGTATTAAGCATATATAGATATTTGCACATAAGGTTAATGGGAAAAGAGGATAGCAGGTATGAAGAACAGTTTTGCAAGAATCGTTTTTTGACAATCGAGCATTCAAGGAAATAATGAGGTGTACAATATTCTCACTGCGTTTTATTATAATTTGTTAAGACTAAAGACTACGATTAATAGTGGGATGAACAACTAAAATCTTCGGCTTTTTTTTTTAAGGCGTTAAACGCTCCGAATGCGACTCTTTTGATATAGGCGAGGTTTTGGCATTAACATATATATGAAATCCTACGACAAATGCTTTTTTTACAATACTATCACCAAAAAATGCTAATTTTCTCTCCATAAGGGGCAGTGATATTCTTCACTTTGTTGATCATGTTCCAATTGGAGTTTAAAGTGTTTCGGATAGCTTTTATCACCGACATGCTATATGTGATGATAAACGCTTTGCGTTTAGTTCCGCGAGCACAGATTGTGGCTTAAAAAATATCTATAATTTTGGTTGCGAATATAAAAGCTACTTCTCGTAGGATAGGATTTATATGGGCTTGCTCTGTAGCATCCGCTGCTGCCTAGGCAAGAGACAGTTCAAAAAGGTCTTAAAACCCCTATTTCCTTAAAGTAAGCAACGCTGTTTACATGAACAAAAATTTTTCACGCAATGTAGCATGTGATGTTCACCTTACTGTGAATGGAGTTTTTATATTAAGGAAAGTGATGTTTTCAACTTTATTATTGAAAGACTTTCGCCCCAAAATATTGAGTGTTCGCTCGTTTTGAACTGGTAGGATGGATAAGTTTACTTGTCGTACAACACATACGCTAATGTTTTGATTTCTGTGTTGATATTTTTACTCCCGAAGTGTTAGCCCAGTTTTTTGGTTCAAGACCTACCTATCAGGCTTTTTTCCTTTTGTTAAAATGTAGATGTCATTGAAGAATAGACAATGTTTCATTTTCGGGTTCTTATTTGTTTCATTGAACGCAATTTTAAAAAGTGTGACAGACAGAGAGAACTCTTCGGGAATTCCACTTACAAGGGAAAAAGATTTTGGAATATTGGCTGTCCCTCCAAATCGTCTATGTGATGTGAAAGGTTCGGTGGTTTTTGCTTTTACTTTGGTAAGGTAGGTCTGAAGTTCTCCAGAAATGTAGCTTATGCATCAATAAGATAAGTATTCAGCAAAATTACTGGAGTTTGCTTAGTTTCAATGAAGATTTAGGTAAAATTTCAGTCCAAACAGTACTCAGGCCACGCTTTCTTGCAGTGGCCAAACATCTGGGGTGGCTCAATTAAGGTCACGTTAACAGTGCAAGTGGTTGAGCACTTTTGTTCGATATTTAGTAACGGACAAATTTCTTTTACTAGTTCATTGTTGAACTCTGTTCCTCTGTCGCACTTTAATGTTTTGAATCGGCCGTATTTAAGCATTACCTCTTCTGTTAATATTTTGGCAATTGATTTCGCGCTTTTATCTTCAATAGGATGTGCGATTATGTATTTTGTTAGTTCGCATTGTATTGTTAGTATGTATCGCAAATTATTAGAAGGTTTTTATTTGTCCTACTGTATCTATTAATAGTGTTTCAAAAGATGTGGACGGTTCCGTTATTGTGAGAGATTCTTTCGTATATTTGGTTTGTTTACTAGTTTGGGAAATGTGGCATTGTTTTATGTACTTTTTATATCATTTTGAACTTATTACGCCAGATGTAGTTTTGACTTAGCTTTTGAAATGTTTTGTTTACTCCGAAATGTCCTGAGTGTGGGCAACTGTGGTATTTTTCTATTAACTTGCACTTTTCTTTATCATCGTATATTCTTTGTCTTTCTTTATATAATAATATATTTATGCGGTTTCTTTTAATATTGTTGAATTTTTCTCCTAATATCTTTTTGAATATGTATTTAAATATATCATCTTGTATACTTAATGCATAGTCTAAGAAATTTAACTTGTTTAGTTTTGATGCCAATTTTTCCAAGAGCGCATCGAAATGGTCTGGATATTCATTGCATCTCACACGTGCGCAGTTTAATTCTTTAACATTTTCAATTATAATATCTTTTATACCGCTTTCGAATTTATTATTATTATTATTATTATTATTATCTAAATTTAGCCAGAGAATAAATTCTAAGACTAAAGTCTTAAAAGCACTAGCATCTAAGGCTTTCGGCTTTTTATTTATTTATTTATTTTTTTTATTATTATTATTATTTTTATTATTAAAAACTCTACCGCACTTGAGGTTTGAACCCACGACCATTGAATTGCTAGTCGAGACTCTTGCCTACTCGGCCACTCAGGCGGATCGCTTTCGAATTTAAATTCTAAATTTCTTGTGTTCTTAATGTCGTTTATTGACGTGCATTCCCATATATTTAATTGTTCATTATTTGTGTTTTCTTCTGCCGATTTGCTTCTGGTTTTGACTAACGTCTTTTTTATTCGTTCCTGGTCTTCCTCTCTGGATATTGGAATCATTTCTTTTAATATGTTCGAATTTATATATATCCTAGGTAAGGCGTCAGCGTTAGCGTTGCTTGAACCTTTTTTATAAGTTATGTCGAAATCGTAATCTGACAATTTTATTCTTATTCTAGCTAATTTTGAGGTGGGGTTTTTGTGGGAGAATAGTGATACTAATGGTCTATGATCGGTTATCACGGTGAATTTTTTGTCGAATAATTTGGATTTGCTTAAGTATGCGATAGGTAAGTCTTGATCTATTTCTCCTTGGGATAGCACTACTCGTAAGGCGTAATTTGATGCATCAGTTGTTAAAATGAAAGGTTTATCAAAGTTTGGATATTGTGATGTGGGTGAGGACATTAGTTTGGTTTTGAGTTCTACGAATGTTGTGATGTTCAAAGCTACATCTTATTATGTCGTCTAGGTATAAAAATGCTTCGGTGTGTAGTACTGATAAAGCTATGGTTAGCATTCTTTGAAAACTGTTGGACGAAATTTTTAGTCCGAATGGAAGTCTTGTGTACTGATAATGTCCGTCTGGTGCTGAAAAGGCGGTTAAGGGTCGTGATTTTTTGTTAAGTTTTATTTGATGAAAAGAGTTTGTCATGTCAAAGGTAGAAAAATATTTTGCTCTTCCTAGTCTGTCTGTCTGTTTAGAATGTCTTCTAATCTTGTGAGGGGGAATTTGTCGTTTATTGTTTTCTCGTTTAATTTTCTGTATTCAACTACTAGTCGCTATTTCTTTATGTCCGTTTGATTTTTTTGGGTAGTAGTAAGAGTGGTGAGTTATAGGGGCTAACTGACGGTTCTATAATGTTTTCTTGTAATAATTCTTCTACCTGGATATGTGTGGTGTCAGTTTGTGTGTGGGATAATTTGTAGTTTTTTATGTATACTGGTGTATTGTCGTTTGCTTATATGTTTTGTGTGTAAAAATTATTTACTGTGAGTGGTTCATTTTCTAGATGGGATACTGTTTGAAACTTTTTGAAGATTTTTATGAGTTCTTGTTTTTGAGAGTTGTTCGCCGTGTCTAATTTTATGGATTGTAATATTTGTTGGAATCGTTGTTCATTATGTTGAGCGTGTATATTGGTGTTCTGTATAATTTCGTAGGTGTTGAGTGGTTTGGTGTTGATATGTAGGTGTTGTATTGTGATTTCTTTATGTAAAGTATTTAAAATTTTAATATGTTTTTGTCCGTTTTTTGGTATGATTGAATTGGCTAAAAATATTCCTTTTTCTATTACATTATTTAGTACTAAAGCGTCGTTGTCTATTTGGATATCTGTGGGGACTATAATTTCACATCTTGGGGGTAGAAATATGTTACTTTTATTAAGTATTTCATCGTATATGGGGAGCTGAACTTGGTCATCATGTGTATGAATTGTAAGAGAGAAATTTTCATAATTTATGTTGCATGCATACTTGTGTAGGAAATCTCTTCCTATGATTCCATCGGTTTTTATTGGGAAGTTCTGGTCTACTAATTGTATTTTATGTTGAGTGTTTTCGTTTCCTAAATTTATGTTTAAATGTGTAGTTCCCAATGTTTCTACACATTCGGTGGTTATTCCTGTTAGGCTAATACATTCTGACTTATTTAGTGGGTTCCAAAAGATGTGCTTTGCAGAGGCTGATGTCTGCTTCTGTGTCTAATAGAAATGATATCTCTGGTTTTGTCGCATTTTAAATATTTAGTGGTATATAGTAATTGTGAGAGGGAGAAGATATGGGAGTTTGCTTGTTTTGGGTATTCAATGGATGCCTGGTCTAAGTGTTTTGTCCCGAATTCAAGAGCATCGTCAAGGAATCCGGGTGAAATCCGTTTCCCTGGTTTTCTATCGCGTGTACGCGGTTGTTTTGGATGTTGTTTCTCTGATTTCTGTTGTTGTTATTATTTTGATTTCTATAGTTGAAATTGTTGATAGTTTTTGTAGTTGCTGGTATTGGAATTATTATTATTGTTTCTATTAAAATTGTTGTTATTATTATTATAATAATTCCTGTTATGATTGTTGTACCTTTGCTTGTTTCTATTGGGATTATTATTGTGATATTGGTTTCTGTTGCTTTGGTTAGTGTAGGAGATTTTGTTATTGCTGTGGCGATTTTATGAATTTTTCTTCTGGTAATTTATTCTCATTTTTGTGTTGTTTGGTTTAATATTGAATGTAGTTGTGGTATTGTTTGACTTGATTTATATTTATTTTCAAGTTCGGTTTTTTATTCTTGTGGTGTTGTTGGGATATCATTTGCAAGGGGGGTTTGAACATTTGAGAACAGTTTGCGGTAGAAGGTGTATGCTATTAGTTGTGGTTTGGCTTCTTCTTTTAGGGTTCTATGTATTACTTCAACAACTTTTATGAAACAGTTGATATCTTTATAATTGCTAGTAAATGTGGGTATGGACGTGGAGGCTATTTCTAAGTTGAAGTCCATTTTTGGCTGTATTATGCTATCTATTTTGCTGGGGTTTATGTCTTCTAGAGATTTTTTGGTTGCTTTAATTTGTAATTATTCTTTTGCTGTTTTATATTTCTTCTTAAATGTTTGTATTTTATTTAATAAATTTGGCTGTTCTGGTCTTGTATTAGTTTCTACTATAGCGTGGACGCTAGTTCTACAATTTTCTAATTCTTGTAATTTTTTTTCGATTGTTTCTTTCTTATAGATTTTGCTACCTTGTTTTTATCCTATCAATGGAGATCTTAATTTCATCTATCCTTTCCATTAAAGAAGTACAAATTTTTTTTTTGTTTAGCAAGACACGTTAATTTTATTTTTGTTTTAAATATCTACACTTATTTGTGTTTGTATCATTATATGTTTGATCTCTTTTTTTTCTTTGTTTTCTATATCCCCTTGTTTAATATTATTTACCAATCTGCATTTTTCATATATTCTTTAGTATTCTTCCTATTCTTCAAATAATGTTCATCTTTATTTTAATATATTATTTCTATATTCTTTATCTTCATTTTAATATTCTTCGTATCCTTTCTAAATTCTGCATGTATATTTGTGAATAAATTTTTTTCTTGAATTTATATATTTATGTTTGTGACAATATTCTTTTGTAAGTATTTATGTATGTATATATATGTTTTGTAGCCTAGGTACAATTATGGCTATTATTGCTATTAGGTATAAGTGAGTTTTCTTTATGTATATAATTGTCTCTATATGCCATAGATTAATCATCTTATGCTGGGTTACTTGCTACTATTTTTTTGGAGATATACTTTTTGAAGTTTTTATATTTTTTATATGCTCTATATATAATTAATAGCAGTATATATTATATAGTATTAGCATAAATAAAGTTTTCCTTCATCTAAATGATACTAATCTCGTTGTCGAGAATTTTGACGTCCAGCACTTTTGAATATCTAGCTAATTGTTTCTGTGGTACTGATGAATTGTAAATGGTTGTCCCAAAAGTGGCAAAAAGTTTTTTTTGGAAGAATAGTAGGTCACTGCAGGATCTATCTCAGGAACCTGTTGGGGGCTCGATCGCAGGATCGGTTGCAGGATCGCCATGTAATCTTGGTTATGACGCCACGTAACATTAATGGATCGCCATGTGATAGATTTGATTTTGGGGTGTTATAAAATTGTATGTCAGGTGATGATATTTTTTTGTTTGATATTTTGTTCCCTGATTGTTCGGCTTCGGTTCAGCTGCTTCTGTTGATGCCAATGCAAGATCGGATAAAAGCAGTCCCTATCCAAATGGTTTTTAGGTGGATGGAACTACTTTTAGTTTTTATAGCGAATGAAACGTTGGGTGAATTGTTTTTATGAAAATTGAATTTATTTATTTTCGGTACGGCTATTTATACTAATTTTTCCAAGTGACTTAGCTAGCGTAAGCATAATAATAGTTGTTTTAATTGGGGCTCCTAGCATCGTATTGCATTTAGAAATGCAATACTCAGCCAATTGAAGTGTGACATAATTTCCTTTTTGCAAAAAGAATAATGCTGAATTTGCATAACCCTGTCACACTTCAAATTGGACGATATGCGACAACACTACAATACGATTTAGACAAACGATGTTCATTGCCCCGTTCGCTGAATTTAACATTTAATTCAATTTTGATGAAATTGAGAGCTTCTGTGATGCAGAAGCAAAGTAGTGAGTCTCAGACATAATATTGACTAAGCTTAGTTTATTAGAACATCAAAAAGACTTAGTTGGGACTATTATTTAGATTTACGTGTAATAACGATAAATTTTTTGTTAATTAACAATGAGTTAATTGTCAGCAATGCTGGAAGAGGGTCTGGATCCGACAGAACTTAAAATTTGTTAGGGCTCTTAGTCGGCCGGCAAAGCATTGTGTGATTGAACTGTTGACCGCTTATTTATAATATTATATAATGAAGGCACTCACTGGTCAAAAACAAATGTACTGAGTTTTAATTTACATTTGGTAGCTGCCGATGAAAATTATATCAATTATAAAAGTTTAAATTTTTTTTTTCAAATTTTTTTTTTTATTACATTTATGATTGACGGAATACGAATTACAAAGTTTCACCTGTCCACACTATTTCAAATCTAAAAACGTTTAACTAAAGTTAACATTATGGACGAAAAAAAAAGTGTTAGTTTTTATAGGCTCAAAAATTAATTTTAATAGTTCCATATTTCATTGCGATAACTAAAATTCTAATAGTTTTGCTAAGGCAGGCCAAAGGTGAAGTTAAGTAGGAAGCTAAAGGCATGTTAACGACAAGAGGACCGACAATAGATTAAACAGATGAACATACATTCGTAATGCTGGGTAGAGGTAAGTCTACCGGGCATGAAAGGAAGAAATTCCTGACATATTCGCTTAAGCTTATAACATTGTTAATGTAAAAAGGTAATCCATGTATATTAGTATAGAGGTCTGGTCGGCCTATATTTACCTAAATTTACCATCGTCCATATTGCTATTGCTAGATAGAAAGAAATTTTATATTTTTTAATATTTAAAAATTTGAAATTTGTAACGTGCTATTTTCTTTTTTGCGCCAGTGAAGCTCGTCTACCTCCAGAGACCAGGTTATAGATAATTTTTAAAGTAAATGAAGAGAATTACCAAAACGTTAATTAGCGCTTTATTACTAATGCCGTTCTTACATTACTGGTTAACTACTAAGCTTTGTACCATTGGATGTACAGCGACACTCCTGCACAATATGGTAACTAAGTTACTTGCTCTGCTTTACTCTCCTCCTGGACTCAACTGCCGGTCCCCAACTCAACCTTGAGAGACTCTCGCGAAGTCCACACAAGAGCCGCAATAGCCAATGGCATGGCACGTTAATCATATTCGTCGTACAAAACACAGGCAATTACAAATAAAAACATGTCATTATTACTCTATCGAAAATGATGGATAGACACAACACGTACCTAACTAGCCTGATAGGCGTGATATTGCGCTCAATGCCGGTTTCTATCTGGAGATCCCGTGCTCATGGCCTCAGACCATAAACATGTTTTCCTCTTACAAGCACATTTTTAAATATTTAAAAGTAGATATTTATTAATAATATTAACAAAAAAAAATTCCTAAACAACTATTTTTTATATCTTCATATTCTTAACTATATGAAATAGTTCTTGAACGTTAAAAAAATATAATAACTGAAATATTGATAATAATATATATATGATGTACAAAGACTTACGTTAAATTACAAACGAATGAAATATTAAAAATATGATGACCGCAGATCGCCGCTTATTCGGCTGTCGTTGTCAACCATGAAGGCAATGGCCTTAATTATGATCATTAACCTCTATCATAATCTTAATCATCTTTATAATGATGTTGATGTTTCAAAATAAGGATGATGGTTGCTCATAAAGATGCCGATGCTTGTTTATAGAGATAATGATGTTGCAATGATTATATTGGTTGTTTTAGTTAGTTCGTAGCTGCTATAACTTGTCTTTCCTTTCACGAACAGAGTTTTAAAGTTGAATTGATGTTGTTGTTTATTTTATTTAATTGAGTGCGTAGTAATTTATAAGTGTATATGTTCGAATCTTCATATTATTTTCTTTTGACTTGACAGAATATTTTTCTAACTTAAACAACAACACGGATTTATGAGATTATCAGATAAATATGAACCCTTTTTAACTGATTTTGTATGCTTATATGCTGATAAAACTAATTTTATACTTTTTCTACTAACGCCACAACACACAAAATGTTTTCCTATAATCACTTATCCCATATACGTATATAAATCATGTAACTATTACATGCGTTTGGTTACGTTTTAATTTTTCACTTCAATTTTATTGCTATTTCCACGAAATATATGAACAACTTTGTCTGTGCACTTATGTAATATATTTTAGACTTTAGTCTCATTACAAGTTTAAAAACTTATTTTAAAGAATTTTATAGAAACATACCTTTTCCGATTACCACAATCTTACAGCATTATTCTGGCGTTGTTCTCTATTTATTTATTGGCTTACACATGAAACTCAACTAAAATAAATTAAAAAGCCGAATTCAATTGACTTTTAGGAGTAACTTTTATAGTAATTATTATTAAAAACTATGAAGTATGTAAATAATGTAATAAATACATTGTAAATAATGAGAAGTAAAAAAAAAAGAAAAACAAACCAATGATCAAATAATAATAAGAAAGAAAACCTACAACCAGTACAGATCCACGTTGCAAATGGAGCCGTAGACCACTGAAAACAAGCAAAAGCTTGGAAACCGATGCAGCAAGGAACAATTAAACGCAGAAAAATAAATCCACGTTTCTTAAGTGACGGTGAGTATAAACGAAACAACCCTTTTTTATAAGCAGATCCCAACTCAAATTCCTAATAGCAAACAGCATGGATCGCTTTTGAACGGATTCAATTGAATCTGCATAACACTTATAGGAAGAAGACTATACAGCAGACGCATAATCAAGTATTGCACATGTATAGCTTTCTTGTAATTTAAGGATCCATCAGTTCTTTGGACCACCTCTTAATGAAACCAAGTCAAATATGAAAGTCGTTATCTCGCTTCCTACAGTCGGGACATGACCAACGTAATCCTTTCGAAGAATCTAGGACTGCGTATGCAGCCCGGCTATTGATGCCTGCACACGACGCATGATAAAAAGGTTCGCGAAGTCAACGGGTAATAAATCGTTCTCGATCAGGTCCCGTTTTTATCCGAAATGCTCTAAAAGAACACTTCACGCCAAAAAGTAACAGATAAGGTAGAGATTGTGAAAAAAAAAGGAACAAAAAAAGTCGCCACGTACATAAAATGATCTTTCAAATTAGACGCCAGCTTCATACTATTACAGATACAGTAAATAATGAGTAAGCCAAGAGAAAAACTACAAACACGCAAAAAAAAAAAAAACAAGTATGAGACTTGTTGACGAGAGCACCAAGTGCTGATCACAAAAACCAAAATGATTATCACGACAAAAAGTTCAATATAATTCAATTAATTTGAACATTTTTATAATTTTATAATTAATTACGCCTTAAACGCGTATGAAGGAATACACAAAGTAAAAAATACAGCCGCAGCGCGCGCGCAGGGTTATAGTTCAACTACTATAAAATTTATGCTTGTGTTTGCTTATCATAGCCACTGCCATTTTGTGAAGACGATTGAAGAAAAAATTACAGCAAAACATTCCAATAACAATCTTACGCGAAAACAGGATGGCCAGTTTATGAAAATCACAAGTCGAAATGTCAAAAAAGATAATATTCAGGTTTACGAGTCAACAAAATTTTTTTAAAACGGAAAACATTCAAGGTAAAGTTTTAATTATTTTACAAATTTAATAGAACAGTTAATATTATATGTATATTTATTTTATTTAATTTTACTTATATCCGTCTGAGTGGTCGCGTAGGCAAGTGTCTCGAGTAGCAATTCCATGGTCGTGGGTTCAAATTTCAGGTGCGGTAGAGTTTTTAATAAAAGCCGAAAGTCTTAGATGCTAGTGCTTTAAAACTTTAGTCTTAGAATTTATTCTCTGGCTAAATTTATATAATAATAATAATAATAATAATAATATTTTTATAAAAAATAAATTAATGAAAAAAAATTTTGTTAAACTGTCACCTTTGCTTTTTTTCCAAAAAAACATACAATAACATTGCAATTATTTTTTCTTCCTTGCTTAAACACCTTTCTTTTATAATACCTTAAAATTTATAAAGATTTGTCCTTCATGCTGTTGCACTACACGCTGTTATTATAATAACAATGCACTGTGGCCTGGTCAAAAATATAATAGATCACAAACCATGTCATAGCTTTATAGTCTCTACACCTATGTTTAATCGTCAGAATACCAAAAAAGCATAAAAAGATAACAAGAACAGGCGTTCTGCTATTTAGCAGATATATATGGTTTGTGATTTGCCAACGATAGTGTGCAAAATGAAGCTGTTATTCTTTCGTTGCTACATACTGACTTTTCTGTGCGTTCAGTTACTTCGCTTGTTCAAATTGACTCAATGGATATTCCATAGACCAATCGTGAGGGCAAGACAAAAGCTTTCACGATTAGCCACTGGCAACCACTAGGCATAGAGCAGACAGAGCAATAGATGGAGAACACAATATTTATGATCAATAACCTTAGGACAAAAAGAGCTTTGTACCAATCATACTAGGGCGAAATCTGTCGCGGCTAAAAAGAAAAGATGCTATTTGTGTAAAGAAACGTTCCCCAAAACCATCAAAGGAAGACGAGTGGTTGCATAAAGGGCGGGAAGACAAATAATCAAAAGTAGTAGCATATTATAACAAAATAGATTTGCATAGTAGAAAACAGGAAAAGGCCAATGTAATCTTATTTTTTTTTCATAGAAGGAATAGCCTTGCTTTAAAAGCGGGTAAGATACGGTTGAACAAAAAGAGAAAATCATAAATATAGAAAATATTAACCGGAAAAACAAATACATGGGATATAAAAGGCTAACACAAATATATGTGCGTTTGGGAAAATTAATGCATCACACTGAACTGTGGGACACAATGCTAATATACTAAAAAAATTAAGATATATATATTTTCCTTTTATTGCCGGTCATTGTAGCAACAAAAACATAAAGAACGTATGTTACAGGTGTTAGTTTTTTTTTTTTTTAATAAGCTACTTTCATTTAGCCAAACTTTAGCACGCTACTGAAACTGCGCTTTGGAAGTGTTGGGCAGGACGGTCAATAGTGGAAGCTGGTTAGAAATGGCGACTTATATATGTATTTATAGGATTTTTCGCAAAAATCATTAATAGTTTCCTGGAGTTATTTATCAAGAGTGGCGGTATAAATTGTTAAATCAACAGCGATGACAAACAGATAAGGTTTGTCTTTAACCGATAGTTGTTGCTACCATTGCTTTTCGCGTGGTACATTATTCAGCCATAGTCAAGCTCACTACTTGAAAACGAATAATACCTATTTTGGGTGTAGTTTCATTGGCAACGGGGTTGTATTACAGCATACAGTTTCAGATAACCATGCATATATTTTCTTGTGTTTTGCACTAGCACAAATTCGACAACAAGGAAGAAAGTTATATTTGGCGGGGCCGAATCTCGCATACCCATCAGTAAGCTTTTCGCATTCTACTGTCCACGTTCTTTTATTTGATACCCAAACCGCTGGTATTATATATATTACATATATTATGAAAAAAAAAAAAAATTTGTATACCCCCAACTTATAGTGATAGGTACAAAAATATATACATTTATTAATTTATAACAAATTCTTTTTTTATTAATACTCAAATAAATTATTAACATTCAGTTTAAATGGTTGTTTCAAGCAAAATTTTATTTTTGCTTAAACAAGAGGTCTTCATTATTTCTTTTTGATAAATTATTATTCAATGAATATATTTTGTTTACCATATAACATAAGAATTTCTTTTACGCACATATACATGGAATATTCTCGTGGTTTCCAATTAGTATATACCTATATATATTATTGTTAGCGCAAACAAAACATAATATTACATTTTTAATTGAATACATATAAAGAACTTTTGTATACATCTATACGTTCTGTACAATACCTCATAATAAAACACCTTCAAATCATTACGCATAGTTATACATACATTGGAGACATTTTTTTCTTGTTTTCATGGTTTTACAGTTTTGAAAATCCGTCGTTTTTCTTTTCTTTTATCACATAAAAAAGTATAACATTCGCTATCTTTTTTCTGTTTATAACCACAAAAGTGCATACATATGTCAGAAACTTACAAGCTACCACAGCAATATTGAAGTAGTTCCTATGTGCACGCCTGAAGCAATTAGAAGCTAAGTGCGCATTACGTCATGAAATTTAATTTTTGCGATAACATAATATTTAGCTCGCTGAATTATATGCTTTCTCTTTTTTATTTGAGTACATATGTTTGAGTACGTAAAGTGAACTTAGGAACTGCGTATGCATGCATATGTATAAATACATGTATATGCGGCAACCATAACCATGTCTGATTTCTGAAAATATTATTGTTGTAACAATAGCTAATTTTGGTTTCAACAAAAACATTTACCAACTTTGGAGATAATCACCTAGCTGGAAATTAGTTTTCGCTATTGTATTCAGCCGTTGTCGCCAAACAAGCGGGGGGTAATCACGTAGCTGAAACTTAGCTTGAGTTTTTGTATTTCACAGTTTTTGTCATTTAAATTTTTCATACGCGATTACCCCCCTTGGTAACATCATGCTTTTTTCTATTCTTTCTTCTAGTGTTAAAAGCTTGCATTGGACGCGTATGTGTTCGCCTGATATTGCTGATATTGCCCTTAGTTATTAGTGAATAAATAGTGAATACATAAACGTATGAATCTGTATCTTAGAATATTTATATAAGATATGAATAAATATATACTAAATGGAATTTTTTGGGCTCTCATGGAGATTTTTACATTACGTCAATAATTACACGTAATTACTTTCCGGAAACATCAATTTATAATCAGCATCATGTAAAATTGTTCATTTTTCTCTCTTTCCTGTATTTGACAACTAGTTGTAACGAAGGAAAGACTTACTGCCGGGTTATCTTTGGCATAGTATCGAAGTTTTAAGAATAACCTTAAATATGTCCTCAGTATATAAGATATGAATATACCATCTAATACTGACCCGCTCACAATAAACAATGAAGAAACAGACAATGCAAATGTAAAAGACCGGCCTGTAGAAACAGTTCCAGAAGATCCTATAAAGCAAATAATGGATATGATAAAACAGCACAATGAATTGCTGATGAATTGCATGACCAAAGTAGGAAACTTGAAGGCCGGTATAAAATTTTTGTTAGCTAGGCGAAGCTAAATTGTAGGGAGTGAAACGATAATGATTAAACAGGTTATGTTATAATTGATGATTCTCATTAGCGTTTCTCGGTTGAATGTTTTGTTTTCTGAATCGATAAAAAAAGATTGTTTAAGAAAGGAGTTACCAGATTAGTTTAGAGCAACAGACTTAAACTGCGAACTTATTTATTAAATTACTCTGACATACACAGCCTAGTGTTCAAGATGAAAAAGAATATGCCGGAGCTTGAACTGGTAAAAATTAGTACCTCCAGTGCCAAACTCTGTCAAAGTCTAGCAAACCTCATCTGTGCAATTAAGAGTTTTTCGTGAAAAAGTTCATGCTAAGAGCCAGGAAAGATAAATGTACATGTGAAATGAAACAATATAAAGGAAATTAATGGCATTCGAATGTAATAAATGTAAAGGGACAAATGGAGAATTTCTGGGAGACCCATGTAGACTTGCAAAAATAAAGATATTACAACGATATAGGGCACCCATTATAACATCTAACAAATAACTAGAGCATTCTGGAATTTTCCATTGCCGACAAAGATATTTCAAAAGATCTTAAAACTCCGAGAAAGACAGAAAATATGTACACCTTTCAGAAAAAGAGTACTATTTGCAGTTGTTACCCAAGATGGAGATGATAGATTATTCGCAAGAAATATTACAAACGGTATCAAAGTGGCAGCCGTATAACATACCAGTGCAAGCGTAAGCTGTTGCGAAGCAGGGGCAGAAAAATTCCTGGAAACATGCCATCACTAAATTGATAAAATAAGAAATCAAAGAGTAAAGACAGCGATAGGTAATCCTGGATTGGAATATCAAACTTTTGATTCTACCAGGATTGTGACGAGAAATATATTTTGGCATCGATTTTTGAAGACAGTTTAGTATTGACTAAGCCGACATGTAACATGAAGTTCTAAATTTATAAGGACCCAGCCCTTGCAGATTAAGTAACACATTTGTAATGTTAAGCTCAAGGCATGGGTTCACGTCGTAAGTTTGTATTATTTTAGTACATGGTTGTGTTCTTTGCTTTTGCTTTCATTGGTTGCCACCAGATTTAAGTAGTCTGCCTGCGTACTATTTTTACATATGTGTGATATCGTCAGCGATACCCGTGGGCCGGAGTCGCAATGTGTACCTTTATGTGTATCAAGAAAAAAAGTTATGAAAAGAGAAAAAGGGGTGTAAAGTCCGTATTTATAATATAAGTGTGTGTGGAATAAAGCTCACAAATACATCATAAAGCAAACCGAATTCAGTAAAATAAGTGCAAAGTTCATATTATTAATTCAAAAAAGATAATTAGATCAGATAGAAGACCATTTTTCCAAATATTTAAATAAAGAAGTCCTTCCGCAGAAGCGCCTCTCAAAAGAACACAATGCCAGGTCTGGTAAGTAACTCAATTCGACTTATCCTGTTAGCTACGAACACGCTAAAGTCAGATGATTGTTTCCTATAACAACGACCTTCGACAATTGGACAATCAACGGGTAAAGCGTTTTAGAAGTTCCCAGAACAATTAAACTGTTGATAGTTCGAGCTTGAGTACGGTAAGGGTTTCCAACGGTGTCACTTTCGACTTCAAACATAATATGCAGATTTTGATGACAGTATCTATCTCAGATGGTGCGTATGTACATGCACTGTATGCTGTCAAGCTGGGATTACAAAAGCCATGAATAACATTATTGTCTTTGACATCGATATGTAAGGAGGAAACACAGTTCTGCGTACTATAGCAAAATTTGAAGAGAAATGCAACCATGCCGAACGAAATGATTAAAGTGAACAGTTTCTTTTTCCACAAAATCTGCCTAAATAATTTGGCCTTTGTAATTATTGGGCTAATTATTGGGGTAAAGGCTTGATTCTATAAATGATAGTATTCAATTTGAAAGTTTTCATGTCATAATGTACGTTGTTTGCCGAAAGAATGCATTGTAGACAACCATCTGGATGAGAAATCTTTACACACCAATACAATTCGCAAACATCGCCAATTAAAGATATATGAAAAAAACGAAAACGTGAAAGTGTATTGAACCGTTGTGTTTGGAACAATTTAGCAACAATCGTGATATCGACATCCGATTTCAGAAGCAGGCGATTTAATAAAAGCAACTAACCTGTGATATCGCCAATGCCAATCAGCTACATTGCCTGCAAATAGAATGTTGGCAAATCTGCATAACAAATCAAAAGTTACACTAAACCGGATCTTCCAATCATATATGATTTGACTCACTTTATTAATTTATAGAGTTAATCCTGCATTCTTCGATGGCAGCTCAGTACCTTGTAAGTTTCCATAGCTGGTACGATGAAGTCCTAAAAGTTAATCCATTGGCTGATGCCCAATGCTTTCAGTACGACCAATGTCTAGGTTGAAATTGGGTTGTTATTGTGTTTGATTAAGTCTCGAAGATGTGGTGGGCAAATCTAATTTTCTTAATCCTTCTTTGATATTTCTTTCGACCATCTCGGTCATCTTTCCAATTGTTAAACTTGTACCTTCGAAAATACCTTCACTGATTTGTTGTGTAAGCTTCTATAGGTAAAATCGTTTGGCAATAAGAAAAATGTGAGGAATTTTTTAGAGATGCTTTCAGATACGATTTATGAAAAATGTAATCACAGGTTGTTCTGTGAAAATTCCTTTTGAAGTCTACCTCTTCTTGACACAAAAATCAATTATGTATCAGCGCTCTCTGGCTAAATGTTAAATCTTCTTTATTTCGTCGCAACGACATAAGAAAATTTCTCAACAAAAACTATCAAAATAATTTGTGAGCCAAAATTGAAATTATTTTATAAATGTATACATATATAAATTTATTTAATTCTATATATACGTACAACCGCGGGAATTTGGCTAAATTATTAAAAGCAAAGTTATATTTCTAGCTCCTAACTGGTTCAGTAAGTTTCCAGTTGCGTCTTAATATTAATGAGTCGTGTTACATGATAAAAAGGAAAGCTATTGCTATGTTTGACTTGATCCAATTCAGTACCAGAATCAATAATATCCAATAACACAATAGCAAACATTATAAGTGTTCGAGACAATAATCCATAAATGCGTTCTGCTTAGTCCTAAACCAAGGACAGATATTTCAATTCTATGGAAAGTATCGCTATATCAACTTTTAGTCCAACCTAAAACCAGAATCTGATATTTCGTTGATATAGCTAAGTACTTAAATATTGTCGAGAAAAATGTGTAAGTGTTCAACCCGAAATGTCAAAGTTTAGTGCAATTATATACCAGAATGTAGTACTCAATTGACCTCGAGTGAGCAAAGAACATACGTCCAGCTCACATGATTTAGCCGTGTCGTAAACTAAAGCTAATAGTGACAGAGCAATCAAAGCGTTAAAAATGGTAAGACGTCTGTGGTAAGAAAATTAAATTTTGAGGTGTGTGCATGAGATACGAGTAAGTATGATTTATGTAAAGTGAGAAAAGATATGTATAATTGGGTATACCACAGAGTTTACCGATCCAATCATAAAAATAATATTATTAATAATATCTCAAATGCGGTGACATTACCTCACGAATCAGGATCAAACAAAGCAAACTTATTTTAAAGTCATTATAATAATTGAATAGGGGAAAGTGAATTTAATGTAAAAAAAATTAATTAAATAGTTATAAGGATAACGTTAAATAATTCATCCACAAGTAAATACTAATTAATTTTTTATTATGTTAGGTAAAAAATTAATAGTGATTAAAGGATTTACTAATTAAATTTGTGTAATATCTATATATATACTAAATTTGTGTAATAGATTATATATAATATAAGAAATGCATAAAAATTATACAAGAAAAGTGATTAATAAATTGACAACCAAAACTAATAAATGTACGGGCACGATCAACTTATTTTTTTATATATACATACAGTATTATTACACCTGAATGTAAATGCCGATAATACTGTTAGGTGGATTTCAGTGAAATTTGATAAGATACAACAAAAAATTTCTCCAAGTTGACATGGACATAAACTCAAATTTTTGATATCGCTCTTTTAAATTCTCTTTTAAATTCTGATATCGCTCTTACATTCTGCCAGCGCTTTCAGGTAGGAAAAAGCTGTCCAACTGGCAACTTCTTTTTATAGCAATTCAATATGCAATAAGCAATTCGGTTCGATTCGAACTCCAAATAATCAATAACTCATTAATTGTTGTCGTCGACATGTGTTTAAAAATTGTGGATTTACCCCGATATTTAAATTGATGCCATTTTTTGTTGGAGCTTGTGAAACTGGATAAGTCACTAACAATGTTCGCTATACGTAGTTCTTTTCTTATTTGAAAATTTTTTCAATTTGTTTCCAACTTTCAAAATGTAAAGTTTTTTTCTTATTTTCTTTAAAAGACAATAAAAATATTATTGCCAAGATTTTAAATCAATTTATGTTTAAAATTTTTTTTCCAAATCAATTTTTCTTTTAATTTACCTGTTTAAACAAAGCACCTGCTTATTTTCTACAGCTCATTGTGCGCGACTTTTTCCAAAGAAGACTGCGCGTTGTGAAAGTTTTTCTTTAGCTTATCTAAAAATTCGAAACGGATGTTTGTTTAATCGTACTCTATTACCTACCAAATGTTGAGCACTGTGTTTAAACCATTCAAATCAGTCAAAATTGTTGCGACGCTATTCTTGTGCGAAGTCACATTTTTATTTTTACCATGACCGCTGCAAGGTTGTGTGTGCAAGATTTTTTAACCAATTTTTTGGCGATTATGGCTTGCAAAATCGAAAGACTGAAGTGAAAAAGAAGCGATCGAACGAGTTTGAAGATTGCGCGTTTGTTTTATATTATTTTGCAAAACAAACGAAACGATAATATAAAACCTAAATGTTTATTGTTTGAAAGGCGAGAGAATAAAGATTGCTGAAAACTGATACACATATATGCTTGTTTAAAACCAACTACTACAGCATACATTGTATGCATACAAGCGGAAAAAAGACAGCTTATAACAACTTACTTAAACTAACTTAAAGCTATTTGAAATATGCCTCATGATAATTCACATAGGCAAACATGCTACGAACAACTTGTCTTAAATAGGGTTCAAAGGTATTTAAACTTATGCTAGAAATGTTAAAATGTTATGACTTACTCTAAAATTAATGATGAATAAAAATATTTTACATGGCTACAACTTGCCTTAAAGGATTGAAAAACATTATAAATATTCAAATAAAGGGGCAACGAATTCGTTTTATTATTGTTGGTAAATAAAAACCCTTTTTTTTATAGAAACCTTAAAGAATGTGAAAATTATTGTAATTGATTTAAACTGTACAGTGCTTAAAAGGAAAAGTATGTTATATTACCTATTAAGCGTAAACACGTAAAATATATTCTTGAATACAAAAGTTAAGAAAAGTTCATAAAAACATAAGGTTAAATTTGTTGAATATTTTATTATATATACCACATACACTGAAATATACCTGTACCCTAATTCATTTTGTGAACTGTTTGCGCCAATAAGTTGCATGGCGAATAGGGGTCGTATTCTTAGTTTCGACCCTATATACAGAAACAAGTTCCAGTAAGACTGGAGAAGAAGCGTTATATATTTTTTCTTAACGTATTACTTGTAGGGAGTAATAAACTCTCAACTGAAAATGATTCGTTGCTAGGGAAGTAAAAGCCATGGTTTCGCTATAGTTAGGTGGAATATGAAGAATGAAAGCAAGGAGTAGGTGCATAGTGGGAAAACGAGTTTGCAGCATGACGCACTACGAACAGGGTTAGAGATGCAATGAAAAATAAGCAGGAAACGGGCCATGATCTAGAATCGGACGAACATGTGCCCAACAAGCGGGCAGACATACAACACTACGATCATAGTTTTTGTTGTTATTGTGAATGAGTGCCAGATTATAATATTCTGCTAAAATGAGCTACTGTGGAAAGAAAAGGGTAAATTACCCCTACCGAAGGCAATTGGATGTGAGAAATATTAGAATTCTTACAATGTATATGATGTACATAACGAAAGAAAATCTACAAATAAAAGACAACGATTAAAATTAAATATCAAAGAATGGCTTCCAATATCGGTTATTTATTAAGTTTTAAAAATGGTTGGATTCTAAGAATGTCGTTATACAAGGGGAAATTTAATAAATTTTTTTTTTTTTGCAATTTGATCATATTGGTTTATAACGAGCCCACGTTTGTCATTTTGGGGAATTTGAAAATTTTTGATATGGGTTAGGGCACAGTTATTCCTTAGGATATAATGTGGAGAAATACGATAAATTAATTTATTAACGTTTAGATATTTAGTTGTGTTTTGTTTTACTGATCATTTTTTACTGACTTTTGATCTTTTTACTATGGCTTATAGGTAAGCTTGTATCGTAACTTATTTGTGCTTACGCTAGTGTACTTAATAAATCGAGGTTACTGTATAATGTAGGTTCTTGCTTAATCGATTCGAAAACATACATTACTTGAGCGACTCGTGTTTATTGCGTTTTTATGGCAATGTTGTATTTGTGTTGACTGTGCTGGATATGGTTGCGGAAGCTTTCTCTAGTATAACTCCCAGAAGAAGTAATTCGACGACGTTAATTCACAAGCCCGATTAGTGAAAAAGCCAAGGGTTTTTTTATCGAGTAAAAAAGGCGATTCTCTGCATTTAGCTCAATTTCGCGATTATTTAGATAATTAGATACTGTACTAATCGAAATTTACGACTTATTTACTATTTTACAACCAAGTTCATGCCATGAATGAATACAAATATCATCAGCATATAAAGTAACAATTAAGTGTTGGAAATCAGAACACAAAATCGTATATGAAACTGAACCTTCAGTAGATCATTACAGAACCTGAAGGAATAAATAGCGAATCGAAACACTTATTTAAAGGGGGAACGTGAAACGTGAACTTATTTAAAGGGGGAAGGGGGAATGTTAAAGGTAACTAGCCCTAAGCTTTGTCTCTAAAGCATCGACATATACGTACTAGTTGACGTGAAGTATTGTGCTGACTTCTCAAACCAAATTGTTCATTTGGAAAAATTGTTACAGCACTGCAAACATTGAATTATTTTTATAACATTCAATTATTTTTATATTCTGTAATCCCGGACTTTTGGCCGAGTTTTTATTGTAACATATGTCTTATTTGTGGATAGGGAGCACGATATACTCTATCCGCGGAAGCATGACTTTGATTGCAGTTCACCGTTATGTGACAGAAAGCTCTCAATGTTCGAACGGCTGCCAATATCATCGCTCGATTGGCTTACGTTTCTGCTTACGCATATTATCGCAGCGAATTAGAAAATGGAATAGATTTTTTGCATACGGGCGTAAAATATCCAAACGTACTATATAGTTTTCTAACTAAATGGTAGAGATAGTGCTTTATAACATCCTTCTTAACGTCCTCGCAATTAAAATCAGGCGCAATGACTTAGACTTTAACTTCGTCAGAATAAGTATACATAAATCGGACAGTGGAGTGCTTTTCCTCTAAAAAATTTATTGTTCCCATTCCCATCATATTTGTACATCACGCTACTCTGGCGGCAGAAAACGTAATCTATTTTCGTCAAATTTGCTTAGTAAATGATATAATTGTCCTAAAGAAGCTCAGGCACTCGGTCTTAGCAGTAGGTGATTTTAATTTTCATATGGTTTCTCAATGAAGGCCTCGGTTATTTTAACCAAATATCGGTGCCTGTAACGTAATAATCAATGCAGTCTTTTGCAATTTAAACAAACGTGTTAAATTTATTCGTTCTACCTGAAAATGTCCATCATCCCACATTGTTGCTGATGGTAAATGGCAAGTTTTGCCAGTGCTATATGTTACGATGTTGCTATCAGAAGTTCTCTCACATATAGTAAAATCAGTTTTGACAAACTCAACGACACAATATCTACCGTCGTCTGGAATAAGATGATTTCGATGTATTCATATCTCTTATGTATAAAATAGTCTTCCATGCGATTTCTTTGTCCGTTCCGACTAGAGCTACTTCTTCAATCGTTAATCGCCATGTATGGTTTTGATAAGCAGTTGAAATCAATTCGAAAGAGAAGAAGGAGATTAGTCAAAAAGTACAAACGTTGTATCAAGGTATAAACGTACTCAATGATGCTAACTTGTATTCAAGAACAAGCCGTTTGAGCCTTGAACAAGACAGGTTACTCCAACTATTTTCGTTATAAGGATTGAATATGACGTCGGACCCAAAGCGATTTTATAAATTCATATTGTTATAAATTTCCGCTCCTCGTGCGGTTCGTATCACTAGATCGTGGATATTGAAAAGAAAATGCACTTCATAGTTTTATTATGTTCCTAAATGTAGTATTATTTACAATTTATTTTTAGCGATACTTTTTGACTGTTATTATTCGTTACTAACAAATGTTCTTGTCCGACTCCCATGTTAACCTGCTTTTCTGCTAATCGTTTACCTTGGCCGGCAGCTGTATGACGCGCCGCGCATGTGCACCTGGGTTTTTCTCTGTCGGTATTCCTGTTAATCTTTTTCGTCGGCCGGCAGCTGCATGACGCGCCACGAACATGCACTAAGGAATTTATTACTTACGAAAATCAATTAGTTAGCATTAACTGGATTTTGGATTTTCGTAACAATATATATAAAACGTAAGGTTACGGCTTTTGCTTTCGTTATGCTAACTAGAAATAACAAATCCTTAAATTGAATGGCGATTTCTGACCTCTTTGCACAGTATTTCGAAAAATCCTACTCCTCTTTAAAGTGGTCGCCTGCAACTCGTCCGTACGCTACTCGATATTTTTCGCCTGTTTCTGTTTTTTGGAAAAAAAGATAATCATATCGTTGTTAGGCTTAGTGGTGGTGCCATTCCTGCATACACTATCCATGTGCTAGCTTACTCTATGTTACTTTAACTACTGTTTTTAACAATTGTTTGCCCTTCGCTATTTTATTGCCGCGAAGGCTTTATGTCTACCAATTTGTTGGTACTTACGGCCGAGGCCTACCAAAAATTTTCTGACAGCAAACAAACTAACATAATTTACACCTATTTCTTGGAACCATTTGACAGTGTTCATCATAGAGTTATTAATATTATGTTTAGGAAGCAATCTACCTGGTCGTTCTTGAAACAGAGTGAAACAAAAGGATGGAAGAAAACAAATTTGTTAAATAACTGTGGAAGTCATCAAACGCAAATGTCTCATGAGTTTCGTGGGTTACGAAAGGGTTAAGAAAGACATGCACGGACGCTCAATCAAAAATTAAGGAGATTCCATTTTTGTTACTTATTTCTGCGAAAATTTATGCATTGAATAAAAACACCAAAGCTAAAGTTTGGTATTTATGTGTACTCTGAATTTTTTTATTTCAACAGTTGAAGAAAAGGCAAAGACACTTTATAAAATATTTGTGACCTAATTAAAAAGGCTTATGAAAGAATGTGCGGAATTGCGGAAAGTAGGAGAATAAAGATAATACACAAACAAACAGAATGCGTATAAAACTTAAGTCCATCGCATATTTCGAATGATTTACGACTGCATTGCTGATTTAGTGGTAGAACAAGCAAAAAGACACAAAAAATGAACAAGTAAGAGTGTTATATTTGTGTGGGGCGTAATCTTACACACTCATCACCGTTAAAATTTTTAGCTTCTATTTATGGTCATAAAAAACTTATTTTCCATCTTTTAGTTCACTAAAAAGTATTCTGAAAAAAAAATTAATCAGCTATGTCGTGACGTCCACCATATGTAATTCGGAATTAACACACTTAGTTTGTCGCATTCTACTCTCCAAGCTATTTTATGTGATACCCATGTAACGTGACGAAAAAGTTAATCCACAAGTCGTGACACCCACCATAATTATTTTCGAATTAGTACACTTACCCCTCCAGGGCCTTCCTTCATTTAAGGAATGCATACAACAATTTTACACAGTCTGTTTTGTTTACCTTATAATTAATGAGCATAAGAATTCAGAAAAATCAAAAAAATAAAGTTTAATCACTTATAATTTTGTGTGGACATTTTCCAATTTTGGACATAAATTCTAGAATGTGCCATAAAGTAAATGTGGAACATTTGGACCTTCTTGAGTTCGCTTTAGGCTTTGCTGCGGGCGTGTGTCCTTACCAATTTAATCCATTTTCAATAGTTGCATGTAGAAGCTTTCAATGTTTCCACGAAATTTGAAGTCGATATCTTCATTTTCAGAAGAGTGCGAACAACCCACACCATACACACACCTCATGCTTCAGTGTTGAGGTTTGTGAAACTGTTTTTTTTTTTTTCTTGTTATACTCGTTATACTACGTCTGAACTCTTATATAAATAGTAAATATGTTCAATTGAACTCATACCTCTGTGCATACATATAGCAAAAAGTTTTGAAAGTCACAGATTAAACCTAATTAACGCCATACATAATCAGTATATGTATATAATATGTATTCAATTCTTAACGGTATGAAACTGTGCAATGTAACCGTTGAAAGAAAAGTGTAATGACGGTAAGCAAAATTAGATGAGGCCTTGAGAAGGATAAAAGAATGAAATAGCCTCAATTATATTCTTTACTAAGGTACTTTATAACACAAAAAGAACATCATTATTATCATCATCATCAACCTCATCATCAGTTGCAATATATAGGCAACGTTCCAGTGTCGTCAACACCGCTACGTGTTCTTTTCTTATCTTTTTCTTTTTTATTGTAATTTTTTTAGGTAATATTATATTTGTAACTTAATATCATGGCGCACATACCCTTTTTTATTATTTGAAAGTTCAAAAAGAAACTATATTGTGAAACATGGTTTTACATGAACGAAATGTGAATAGGAGTTCTTTGTGTTTTTATATTATAAATAAATATTCATGTTTTATGTAAAATTTCCATTTAAACGAAGACAATAAGCTTGCGGTATCTGAGGACCAAACTTAGGTGTCGTCTAAAGCATGAGCCAAAGGAAACCATAGTTAGGACTAGGACCTAGATTGGCCTAGGTCAACATGTCCGGTAAGTAAGTTTCTCCCGTCCGTCTGCCTCCATAAGGGCTTTTTTTGCACGTGTATTTCTTTGGTGTACTAGCTGTGGAGTATCTGTTGCACAAAAAGTGAACCCACTCATATACTACCGAACTAGCTAGCTTTTCAAAGACACGTGCGTCTATCCATTATAACCTCGAATCATATGGTTGAACGGCTTCGAAATTTTTTAGTTCAAACAACACAATTTGTTTTTTAATTATTGTAATTAATGCGTTTATTTATTGTACGAAGTAAAAAGAAATAAGTGGTGTGAGAATAAAAAATTCTACACATTGCATGATCGAAAAGTTCATTGGCTAAACAAAAAAAAACAGTACAATTTTGCGCTAAACAAGGTGGTTAGTTTATGAAAATCAAAAATTGAGGATTACGAGTTCAGATACATTCGTATTTTGACTTTGAATACTAAATGAACTTTTTCCAGTTTTAGCACCTGCATTTTGCTTTTCGACGTTTTATTTACGTTTGTATCTTGGTACTGATTTTGTTCTTTTCTCTTCATTAAGCGCTGACGGTTACACCCGTATAAACGATCGCTATCTTTCTGTAATGTATAAGATTTGGACTAAGTGCATTTTTCTATTACTTTTTAAAGTACTCAATAGGACGCTAGATTTTTTTAAAAATAACCCCGCGGCCCGTTTAAATTTTTGGTAATTTTCTTGCATTTCTAATATAACAAGCGAAGTTTTTCAACTGACTTTAGTTTGTACGCTAGAATATCCAGCACTTAATTATTCAACTTCAATAAAGTTGAAATAGTAATATCCTACAAGTAAATACTATTTGATTAACTTGAGCCAAGGTGGGTTTCGAACATCGTGGACAATACCTTCTTGTCATATGCTATTAGTTTGCTTTGATTCATCCTTGTGGCATTCACTGTAAATTGGGAAGCACCAATTGCGATGTTTAATTTTTTTCTTATATTCTTCTTCTTCTATTTTGATCAACGACATTTTTTAGTGAAAATGATAAAGTAATCATTTTATACAATGATTATGTTCGATGATTTTGACTTCTCGCTAATAAAATAACAGTTTTCCATTTAGTATTATAGAGTTATTCAGCGTATGGAGACGCTGATCATTACTTAATGCTCATAACTACTTTTTCGACATTCATTTCCTTTGTTGTTTGATTCGGACAAATCTGCTGACGAAGCCCATCAAACACTTTTCGATGCTTAAAGTGACATTGCTTCGTCATATCTTGATTTTCGTTTTCGGTTTCAACGCTTTAAAGGTGGTGAGTTTGATGTCAATGACAAAAAATGGCCTAGAGGGCCAAAAAACTTCGAATACGATGAATTGCAGTACTTGTTGGACGAAAATCCAGTTTTAAACTCTCAAAGAACCTTCACACAGTTTAACAGTTGATCCATCATTCTCGATGTTCATATGCAATTAAAAAAAGGAAGAAAAATGGTTAGCTTATGAATTGATTGAAAATGCCATTTCGAAACATTTCAACATCGCGGGTTCATTGTTTGCCAGGCAAACAACGAAGAGTTTTTGTGGCGTATTATGACTGACCCTGGAAAGTGCATCTACTACAACAATTTCAATCGCAAAAAGTCATGGGTGACCCTAGGAGAGCCATCCATATCGACCCCGAACCGGAATGTTCAAGGCCATAAAATTTTACTGTGCATGTGGACTTAACTTGCCTTGTATTACAATGCTTGAACACACGTTGTCTTTTTCAAGTGGGAAAATGATCAAAATAAATGCAAACACATAATAAACGAAATACGAAAATGCGCTCTGTAATAGTTTGCAGGGAAAGGGAGAAGTTAATAAACGTTGTCGTGCTGGCCCTTCTATTAAAAATTCCATGTTCCGGAGAAATATTATATAAATTTAAAAAGTATATTTTATTAAATAAGTAGGACTAAATTGAATGAAAACGTTACATAAACTTACTCATGTAGGAAAGAGGTTATTCTCCCACCCTTTGGTACTTGCTTGGGATTTTTGCATGATGCAATTGATAGTTCATACACACCTATTTGAAGTAAGAGGAAAATGGCTGAGTCCATCGTTTTTCTCTATATGAAATCAGACTATTGATATTTATTTTGTACCATACACCACTTGTGCTAGAGGGTATATTAAGATTTTATGGGCGTATTTAACACCCACAAAGACTTGAGATAGACCAAACTTCATTATACCAACCGATTCAAAATAATCGGTGCAAGCTTGTCTGCCTGTTTTTCCGTCTGATTTCTGTCCATGTATTTTTGTGTTCAACATACGAGGTTCCAGATATGTCGATGAAATTTGGCACACTGACACGTTTTGGCCCAAGGACGAAGACTATTCAAAATGGTTTGGGTCGCACCACCTTCTCGACAACTCCCCATATAACGCCCTATTTTAAGAAACCGTTGTACAAAAAAATTGTATAATTTGGCGAATTGCCACACAGAAATCGCTTAGTAATTGTATTTCGGCATTGTACGTTGGTGTGAAAACTTTGGATTGATTGAGGCCGGTTTCTGAACCCCTTGTCGTATAACGGTTCTTACGGACACTGAATTTTTAAGAAGACCTAACTTTTGATATTTCTTCATGAAAATTCGTTTATAATAATAATTTGAAGTAAAATTCAACTTTATCGAATTTCTACCGCGTAAATAGCTTTCTTGGACATCGTCGCGTACAAGTGTTATCGTGATATATTAAAGCCCTGCATGCCAAAAATTGATTGGACCATAGTGGCAATGTAGTATAGAAATTAACCGAAGGGATATTGGGGCCTTCATGAAAAATTAGCCTTTCAATAATAATGTCGAATTTGTAGTTTTTTACGACGGAAGCAACTGAAAATAATAAAATCTTTGACAAGTACATTTAGTATGCTTAATTTGAGCAACATTAGGCGACGGTTTGAGTATTCTCTAATATGAGAGCTTTAACGAAAATTATGCCTTTACATAAAAATAGTGTGTAATTTTTGGTGCATTATTATCAAAACGGTTGAAGGTACACGAAGTAGTGTAAGGTATCTAATAGTAGGCCTTGCCCTTCTATAATGCTTTTACTTGTTTTTAGTTAAGTTAAACGTTTTTTGCTTTAGTCCTTATTACGATAAATTAAAAATAACCTATTTGGACTATTAGTTCGTTTATTTGATTGAAAAACTCTCGAATCGGGTGCACACTCTCTATGAACACAAACATCAAATTAATCTTTGAATAGAGAAAACTTTTGGACGATATGTGTACCGATGAAAAGTCTATTAATAACCCTTACTCTTTGGAGTTATTTTATAAATCAATGTGCATTGAATGCTTTCGAAAAAATCAAAAAGGGGGTTGCTTAGAAACAACTATAGTAGAGTAGTGTGACAATTCAAAAGCTATTTATTACCAGATGAAAGCATAATGAAAATGAATTTATAAGCATTCCTCTGTGTGGCTTGCCGTATGAATTGTAAAGCATTGTTTTAGCCACGGAAAGCAATGATTTTCTTCCAGATTTCAAAAACTTAATACTTTCTTCAAGAGCAACTTTTTTGAAAAAAAAGACGCAAAGGGTACTGGACAAATTAACATAATAAAAAGAAAACTGAAGAAACAAACGAAGATAGAAATTTTAAATGAAAATCGTCCTTTTCGCGTAATAAAAATATTAAATGCCATTTTGGCCACTTGTTGCAAGAATTGCCCAAAGGTACACTGCTGCAACTCGAAGGGGAAGTTCTGCAACACGCAGCGTTTTCACCCGACATGGCGCTTTGTGATTATCACTTGTTCAGATCAATGCAGCATGGCTTGGCTGGCACGGGACTCCGCAAAGTTGAAGCAGTTCGAAATGGGTTCCTGCCAAACCAAGATCAGTTCTTTTGACACGATATCGCCACGTTGCCAGAAAAATGGTAAAATCATGTAGGAAATGATACAAAATATTTTGATTAATATACACTGTACCAATTTTTCTCAATAAATTATTTTTTCAAGTGAAAATATTTGCAAGCACCGAATAGTTATTTAAGTTTTAGGCACTATCTGCAGTGTTATTTAATCTTCGGCTTCCTCTATCATCTTCCTACTTACACTTCCCGCGTTCATTAGTTCTAAAAGCTTGAATATTAGCTGATCATTTCTATTTGTTGCTGAATAAATAAATAAATAAATTAATAAATAAATATCAAAGAAGAATATCTACGACAATACTTCGAACATGTTAAACAAATGTAAATTTTTCTTTGCAGAACTATTTTTCACAAATATCTAATATGCGTTGTGTCACCGTAAAAGGGCTACGGGAAAATAATCAAGTCTTCATACAAGCGACAGCAACTCTCATGTTACACTCGTAACTACTTTAAGCAAATTTTTGAAATTTCTTAGCAGACACTTTAACTACTTAGAAAGCACCTTGCGCTATAAATAATTTTATAATCAAAGAAGAGTACTTTGTTATTTTTGAGTTTTATAACTTTTCTTTTTAACAAAATTGAATTTAGTCGTTTTTGTGCAATTAATCGAACAACATTATATCGTCTTTTATAGTCACTATCATTAAAAAATGCGCTTGTTTTTTTGGTGCAATTCACCGAACGGTCGTGCTGCGGGCAAATGGAGAAATTTCGAACATTTCCGAACTGCAAAATTTCGAGCATATTAACCTATTCCAGACGAATTTTGATGGGAATACCTCTCGAACCAATTTAAAAAGTGTAAATGTTCCTTTGCATAACAAAAATCATAGTCCCATGGAATCGCCTTTCAATGGCTATTTGGCTAAATAGTCAAAATTGGCTGATCTGTATAAAAATAGTTGTGAATCCATCTAAAGTAATTTAAACATTTCCTTTTGTTATGTTGATGAACGGCAATCACGTCGGGATCACCAAAAATGTTATGTTGTTGAAAAGCCAACCTACGTGAGTTATCACGTTGAGGTTACCAAAAGTTCGATATTTTGTTGTTATTGATTCATTGGCGTGCCCAACATGGACACTCAATACTAAAAAACTGGTTACTGTGTTTGCACAGTGGGTAAATGGGTAGCCTATTCGGTTGGCATGAGCCGACCAGACGTTGCGTCCTGGTCGTACCAACTTGTTAGGGGGGTTTT